>JARSSU010031660.1:0-31375 GCA_029619165.1 Eurosta solidaginis
ACAATTGGTTTTATTCCAGCTATTTGTGTTCAAAAACTGGGTAACACCCCCAAATTTTCAAGTTATTGTCTAAAAACCGTTTTTTGCCTACTGCGCGCACTCTAACAATCATAACGTCGTCATGTTTTAACTCTCTTTACGGTTTTGGAAAGAAGAAGATTCAAGCTTTAAGCTGATATATACTTGTTCATACTTTATACAAAAACAATTGGGACATTTTCCAAAAGTTATCTAAGATTTGCCATTTTTCCCCCGTTTTTCACAGTTTGACGTCTTTTTTATGTAACGTATCATACATCAAAAAAATATATTTTTTTACATTCATTCTCATTCATTTATCCAGAGAAAGAAAAGTCATGGTTTATCAAAATCGGTTGATAAATGTTTAAGTTACGACGCTTATTGTAAACAGGAAAATTAATAAAAAAATTCTATTAATGGTCTGTACTCTGTTAGTTGCTGTGAATCACATGTATATATTGAAAATATTTTCATACCTTGCTTGATTTATGCGTCACTTAGTTTTGGAAACACGTCTTTCAAGTGCAAAAAAGCCTCGCTGTTTTTGTCAAGTCGTTTGACAAACTGCTTCATGTAGCCTAACTTGAGGTGTAGCGGTGGCAAAATAGGCAAGGTGCACTCGAGGCTACGCGTCATAGATGCGTATTAGACGATGCAGGCGAAATCTGTACACTTTGAAGTCGAATGTTGCATGCGCGAACTTCAGTGGAAAGCAGCTTATCTTCACAAAATTCTAGTAGGTCACTTCCACCACACCACAGACTTTAACAGAATTTTTAACATAGTTTAAGCACACAAAATACACTGATTGGAGTTTTAGAGAGTAAAAATTAAAATTCTGAACAGATTAGCTGAATAAAACGTGTACAAGTAATTGTTAAATAATAAATACAGACAGTGGTAGTTTAACAAATTCTGCTGTGGTAAGTGGTGAATGTGACCTACTAGAATTTTGTGAAGCTTGCTTCACACTAGTTTTCGTCCCTGCAACATCTCTATCTTAAAATTGTCTCTGCATGCACTTGAATGGAAAACTGCGTACGAGGCGTCAGCTGCATGAAAGCGACAAAGCATGCAAGTTTGATGTAGCTAGGCGTACAGCAATGTTGATCGCTAGGCGTAAATACTCCTAGAAAAGAGCAAGAAGAAGATGTTTGTTTACAATTTTTCGTTTGCAAACTTGTGAAATTTCTTTTTTTCACTTATGCGCGGTGGTGAAAACTTTCCTTTTTAATTTTATACACAATCTACTTTTGTATAATGACAATTATACAGCATACATTAATTTTTTTAGAAATATTTTTCTTTTTGTAGCGACGCTTGGAAGTAGCTACGTATGCAGGTCTTGAATTGTAGCTACATGAAATATCTTGTACACGTCTATGACGCGTAGCCTCGTGTGCACCTTGCCATAACTTTATCGTACTGAAAGAGTGGAATGTTAACGACGTTTTTTTTCTTCCTATTTCGAGTGTTTTCCTACACGTCCATTCACTGATTTTGAAATTATCTTTTCCTCGACTGTCCAATACGCACAGATTGTGTATCCTCCTTGCATTCCGAAAAGAATTGTCGGAACATTCAAATCGCAAACAATTGGATTGCTATTTCTGCCAAACAAATAACGTTGGACATCACTATAAAATCCACGACCGCTTAAAATATGCTGATGTAGTCAGGGCCGTAGAGAGAAAATCCGGGCCCGGGACTAAACAATTTACGGCCCCTATAAAAAAACCTCTAACACATTTAATTAATTAAATTAATGACGTCTCATTCATGAATCGTTATTGATGGATTACATCAAACAAAATTTTTTGCCACATCAACTAAATGATTTTTGGACTAAGAGCTGAAAATAAAATTAACTAAGAAATAAAATTCTCTTTTAACAGCCAAATATTGTTTCAAATAATCTTGTCTAATTATTTGGTAATATTTGAAAACATTTCTGATAAATATAATGATGATTATAAATTTTAATTATTCAATATAGAAAGTTTGGGTGTGAAAGAGTGGCTTTTCTTGCTTTTCTCGCTGCAAAATTTTTTATAATGGATAATATCGAAATCTTAGTATCCTGCCAAAACGGATTCAACACAAAGCGTGGCAAATCCTGAAACTCGCTCTTGAGATGAACGCGATATATGAAAGTTTTTGATTCTTGTAAGGACGCTGAAAGAACGATCTGCACTAGCTACAGAGTGGCATTTAGCAATTCCAATGGTGACAGACCTTTATCAAAATTTGCTTCGTAAATGTGTTTCAAGTGAATTATATCGCATTCTAAGCTTTGAGAAACGTCCGACTTGTATTTTTCGACAAATTTTGCTGTGCTCGCCCGAACCGTAGTTTCGTCCATGTCTTCAAATTGCCACAAAAAGGAAAACGTCTCGTTAAAATGTCTGATAGCTGCAAATCGTTCAGTAATGCCAGTGATTACCGAATCAAAGTTCACCAAGAATGTATTGTTTTTAAAATCAAACTATGGATCATCCGCAATCATCTCATTTCCATTATCTTAAAAACGTCTTTTGGGTTTTCTCTTTCGAATGTCCGGAAACTTCGGCGAGATGTTCAATTGAATAGCAGCTGTTTTACATTCGTTTAAAATTGTTTCCCATTGGTTCCTGATCAACTTCAAATCAGCTTATAAGGCATCTAGATGCCGGGGTACCCCCATAAAATTAGAAAACAAAAATTCAGAAACACATTTTTTCAGAAAACATTAGTCGGAACCCTTTTTCAGAAAGACAAATTCAGAGGTCAAAACTCAGCAGTCAAATCTCAGAAGTCAAATTTGAGAAGTCAAATTTAAAAAGTCAAATTGCAGAAGTCATATTTCAGAAGTGAAAATTCAGTAGGCAAAATTCGGAATTCAAAATTCAGAAAGTAATGAGACGACAGAAAAAACAAAATTTTTCTCAAAATTCAGAAACGTTTATTTATTTGGAAGGACTTATATATAAAGCAAAAGTAGTAAAATCTAAAATTTTATATTGTGTGCAATAGCAAGCATGTAATAATCTTTTCGCGTTTATCTTTTTCAAATGAATTTACAATATTAAAAAAATGAAGTCTTTATATTTTATCTTGCGTTTCCGATATGGCTCGCCTCCAGCTAAAAGTGCTGCAGTTTTGTTTCTGTTATTGCATGTTCGTTTTTTATTTTATTTATGAAATTAAATATGTTAGGGTGTGTCCCAAACGCACTTCCAATGACGTTTTGCCACCTTTCAAATTATTTGTACGGACTTCACCCAATTCGGTGATATTATACATATTCCATAATTCGATTGGATATAATGCCTTCTTTCGACGTTGCTGTGTTCCAGGCTGAAAAAATTTTCAGAAGTCAAAATTCAGAAAGAAATCAGACAGCTCCTCATGGAACTTGGGGGTGGGGAGGGAGGGATGGCCTGAAGGTTTAATGTGGCGACATAAATCGTTCCCGAGATGGTCGGGCCAGCACCTTAATAGTGCTGTGTTACCGGAGCGTACCGGATCTGTATCCAGCAAAGGACCATCACATCGATAACACTCCCAAGCTTTCGGGGAGTAACCTTATCGCTACAAAAACAACAACAACAGCAAAAAACATAAAATTTTGTGCAAAATTTAATGTTTTTTGCTGCCTGTTTACTTTCTGAATTTTGACTTCTTAAATTGACTTCTGAATATTGATTTCTGCATTTTTGTTTCCGGATTTTTAACTTCTGAATTTTGGCTTTCTGAAAGAAGGGTTTTGACTAATGTTTCTAAAAAATGTTTCCGAATTTTTGTTTTCTGAATATGTGGCGGGAACCAGATGTCGGACCTCAACATCTATGGTGGCGTCTATAGCTTGGAGTACGACGTTTCTATTATTAATGGTAGTCAGTATTTTGAACAAAATTGATGACAGCACGATACATTCGAACTTGTTGATGTACTTGAGAATGCCGGTCATATCTCCATATGCTTGTGCAGCGAGTGTAGGTTTACCGTGAGTACCTGTCTTCGAAGACCTAACCTCACGTATGCACCAAGTACACGGGTCAAAACAGGTCTGACCAGCCCCAAGGCTCGCTTACCTTGGTACCAATCGATAATGTGAGTGGACACATCATCACCTTGGTGGGGTTGGAGGCCTATCTAACACCTCTTCCATTCTATGGGTCATGGCACCCGGTTGCAATCAACTCCACATTCGAGCTGACCAACTCTTACCGCATTCGGATATCAACCACAGCCACCACGATGCTCCCAAAGGGGCCAACCGCAACCGAACAGAAACGGACCGTTCGGTACCATATGGCGGCACCAAAAGTAGCACATGCTACGAATAGGCTACGATATATTGTACGAACGGCACGGCGACTCAGGCCCCAGTCACTCCGAATGATACGTCTTAACTGCCCCGAAACATTCTGCATCTTGTCCCTGACAGCATCCAAGTGTGGCAGGAAGTTCATTCGCTCACCCATTGTCAGCCCTAGGTATTTGACTTTCGTCGCATATCTGATGCTGACCCCGCCGATGCGGACAACCGGTGGGCGATTCTGTGACAATCTGTCCTTAAGCAGCATCATCACAGTTCCGCCCACCGAAATCTCTACGCCAACATGGGCGCCCCAGCCAGCCACTATTTGACATAGGGACTCGCTGGTACGCTCAATGCTGGCGCGAGAATCCCTCTCCACTAATAAGAGGAGGTCATCCGCATAGGCGCAGATTTTGCAAAGATGCTCGAGTTGCCTTAACAAGGAGTCCATCATCATGTTCCATATATATGGACCACAGATGGATCCCTGAGGACAACCTCGAGCCACCTCCCTTTCCACACTTTCACAGGCACCAACGATAGTAGCTCGTCTGTCCGAGAAATAGCTCTGCCACAAAGCGATTTCTGGGCAGCCGGGCTCCACTAACCGTTCGATAACCCTATCCCAGCGCAGGTAGTCAAACGCCCCCTGAAGTCAATAAATATGCCCAGGAAATATTTATTGGAGCTTCTCTCAACACAGTCTTGGACATGCATCCAGGCGTCTTCAATGCTGCGTCCTTTCCTGAATCCAAACTGTCTATCCGACTGGTTACCCCCAACTAGCTCCTGAAGACGCTCAACCATAACCCTCTCCAGCACGTTACCAAGCACTGGAAGAAGGCTGATACCCCGGTATGACCGAGGATCAGATATTATTTTGTCAGGCGACTTCAAGAGAACGACAACCCTAGCAGCTTTCCACTCTCGTGGGAAGTAACCCTCCCATATGCATTTATCATAAACGGCTTCCAAGTATTCCGGAATAAACTTCCACAAACACTTGCACATTTCTCCGTTTATCCCATCCAAACCCGGAGACCGTTTAGACCTAACCACGCCAAATGCATATTCCATCTCTTCAACTTCTAGTGGAGGTACAGGTACATCCTGCGCAAGGGGAGGTACCTGAACCTCCGCCCTAGGAAAGAACCCTTCAATAAGCAGCTCCGAACATTCCCTCCATGTTGATATTGTTCTTTCTCCTACACGGAGGGAATTAACTTCTGTCTGGCGGCGACCCCTATAGATCTTGTAGACCTGTCCCCAGGGGTCATTCGAATTTTCAGACACGAAGTTGCGCCATTCTTCTTCTTTCACCTCTACAATCATTCTCTTATATTCACGCGTTTCCACACTTAATTGACTTCTGAACCGGGACAGACCATCGGAATCAATATGCCGGGCGCGTTGAAACTGACGTCTCAGGCGCCTGACAGATCTCCTGTTCTAGGTTAGCTCACGCGTCTACCACCTGACACGATGAAATCGCTGCTTCTTCCACCTTTCAAACATGCTGTCATTGACCCGCCAGATCCAAGCATTCAAGAGGGCAATCTGCTGATCTACTGGAAACTCTGCAAATACATCGAGGGGTGTAGCAGTCACCTCCTGCTCGACGTATAACCCGTACAGAGTCCAATTTGCCCCGGCAGTACGCCACCCCATTACGGAAGGCGTACCAAGGCGTACCAGCAAGCGCCATCAATGCTCACACATACTCCCCAATCAGACGCATTCAACAACAAGCATTCATAATTAGGCTCAATCACCACAACTGCAGCATTGCCCCGAAGGTCACAAAAGGACCTAAACCCTCCAGGGAGACCTCTCACCACACCATTGGTGGTGTAGGGTTCCTGGAGCAGGGCAATACTGCAACTCTCATCAGCCATACGCGCCCCCAATTCACACACAACGGAGTACGCTCCCTGACAGTTGAGTTGAAGCACTAAACCCATTAATGTCTGCCGAGTGCACGGGCAACAAAGGCGGCATATGTCGGGCATTCCGCCGCACATCTTATGATGTCGGCCCCTAAATGCGCAATTTCGGCAATGCACCCCATTAGGGCACTTTGCCTCAATATGCCCTTCCTGCCCGCACCTCCGACAGACGGCAGCCTTCAACCCACAGTCCCTCTCCTGGTGATCAAAGCTCAGGCAACGGAAGCAGCTGTAGGTTTGGTTCTCTGGCCGAACCGGGAAGGAGAACCATTTAACGTAGCAACGGCCCGCATCCAAGAGGGGGGACATTAACTTGTCCGGTCCCTCCAGGGTGACGGTCACCGTTGCTCCATCGACGTCGGCCTTCCAAGGTCGGCTGATCAGCCTATCCTCTGACCTCTGACACTCAGGGTCGACCTTCGTGAGGTTTAGGCGAAAGACCTCCTCCATAAACACGGAACAACTAAAGACTCTCCTGAATTAAAAAAATGTCTTAGTACCTCTAAATCGCGGGCCCCCCTCAGTAGTAACCGTTTCTCGCCGAATAAAGGAAGAAAAAACGAATACTCTTGTTGCTACTCCTGAATCGAAAAGTGCATTGGAATTCGAAGAAGAAAATTCTGGCGTTGGTTCTAACAACGGAACGTTGATGATTTTCGTTTTGTGGAAAAGAACTTTAAGGCTAAATTCCCGAGGGATGACAACCTTCGTCCTTCGAAAAAATATTCCGAGCTGACGACGTCAACAATGAACTTGTTTATTGTTCAGATATAGATGAGCTCCTTATTTGTCCTAATCACGAACACCAACAAAGAGTGGCGTTTAGTTTTGGACGGTTCGTGCAAAAGTAAGTGTTTTATCGAAAATGTTTTTACAACTGAAAAAAAGTTTACCTACGTAATTTTTTTTGATCTGTCAATTTATTAGGTTTGAAAGCTGTCCTACTGTATAACGAGAAACAGTTTCCATCAGCTATAATAGCATATGCTACCAATATGAAAGAAGCGCATGCGACAATGAAGAAAATTTTACACTCCATAGATTATGATATGCATCAATGGCCAATTGTTTGTGATTTGAAAGCTCTGACAATTCTTTTCGGAATGCAAGGAGGATACACGAAATATCCTTGCTATCTGTGCGAATCGGACAGTCGAGGAAAAGACAATTTCAAAATCAGTGGATGACCGTGTAGGAAAACACAATAGGAAGAAAAAAAACTCGTTAACATTCCACTCGTTCAGAACGATAAAGATATTTTGCCACCGCTACACCTCAAGTTGGTCTACATGAAACAGTTTGTCAAACGACTTGACTTTTTTGCACTTGAAAGCCGTGTTTCCAAAACTAAGTGACGCATAAATCAAGGAAGGTATAAAAATATTTTTAATTTATACATGTGATTCACAGCAACAAACAGAGTACAGAACATTGATAGAATTTTTTTATTAATTTGACTTTGACAAGCCACAACTTTTCTTACTCGGGATAAATATTTCATTGATTTCATACGTTACATAAAAAAGACGTCAAACAGTGAAAAACGGTGGAAAAAATTGTAAATCTTAGATAACTTTTGGAAAATATCCCAATTTTTTTGTATAAAGTATAAAAAAGAACGCGAAGGGAAACTCGAATTAATATGCAATATCATGAACAACTTTGATAATAACCAGGGTTAGGATTTTAAGGCATTTGCCTATTTAGTCTGCTTGGTCCTATCTGTAAATGAAATCAAGAAATACGCGTTTGACAACTTTTTATTAAAAATAAAAAGTTTTAGTTTATCGCCTTTTTCCGCCTTTTCGAGGTACTTTGCCTTTTTATACTCAGCTGAGCAGAGCTCACAGGGTATATTAATTCTGTTCGCATAACGGTACACCGTAACGGCATAAACTAATCGAGATAGATATAGACATATATATCAAAATGATCTGTGCGAAAAAAGAAATTTATTTAGCCATGTCCGTCCGTCTGTCCGTGAACACGATAACTTGAGTAAATTTTGTGGTATCTTAATGAAATTTGGTATGTAAGTTCCTGGACACTCGTCTCAGATTGCTATTTAAAATGAACGAAATTGGACTATAACCACGTCCATTTTTCGATATCCAACATTTCGAAAAACCGAGAAAGTGCGACAATTCATTACCAAAAACGGATAAAGCGATGAAACTTGCTTGGTGGGTTGACTTTATGACGCAGAATAGAAAATTAGTAAAATTTTGGACAGTGGGCGTAGCACCGCCAACTTAAAAAAAGGTAATTTAAAAGTTTTGCAAGCTGTAATTTGGCAGTCGTTGAAGATATCACGATGAAATTTGGCAGCAAAGTTACTTCTTTACTATATGTGTTCTAAATAAAAATTAGCAAAATCGGATGATCGGAGCCCACTTAAAAAAGAAATATTTAAATAAATGTTAAAATTTTAACAAAAAGTTGAATATCTTTACAGTATATGAGTAAATTATGTCAACGTTCAACTCCAAAAATGATATGATGCAGCAAAATACAAAAATAAAAGAAAATTTCAAAATGGGAGTAGCCCGCCCTTTTTCATTTAATTTGTCTAGAATAGTTTTAATGTCATAAGTCGAACAAAAATTTACCAATCCTTGTAAAATTTGATAAGGGCATGGCTTCTATGACGATAACTGTGTGAAAATGGGCGAAGTAGGTTTAAACCACGTCCAGCTTTTATACACATACGACCGTCTGTCCTTCCGCACGGCCGTTAACACGATAATCGACATATCTTTACTAAACGTAGTTCTGAAGTCACTTTATCTTGGTATTAAAAATGTAAAGCGATCAAAAATCGGTTGAAATATGACGACGTTATGATTGCTAGAGTACGCGCAGTAGACGAAAAACGTTTTTTAGACAATAACTTGAAAATTTGGGGGTGTTAGACAATTTTGAAACACATTATCATGATGTACTCGTCAAGGCCTACAACGTACACTAGGTTACTTGAAAAGTGTAAAATCACTGTAGCACTGTATAACTGATTCACCCACAGTTTTGACCAATGGAATGTCACTCTTCAATTCTCTTCTTTTACCTTATCCTATATTCTTTTCGGTAAAGAACGCGAAGGGAAACTCGAATTCATATGCAATATTATGAACAACTTTGGTAATAACCAGGGTTAGGATTTTAAGGCATTTGCCTATTTAGTCGGCTTAGTCCTATCTGTAAATGAAATCAAGAAATACGAGTTTGACATCTTTTTATTAAAAATAAAAAGTTTTATTTTGCCTTTTTTTATTTCATCGCCTTTTTCCGCCTTTTCTAGATACTTTGCCTTTTTATACTCAGCTGAGTAGAGCTCCTAGAGTATATTAATTTTGTTCGCATAACGGTACCCCGTAACGGCATAAACTAATCGAGATAGATATAGACTTATATATATCAAAATGATCTGTGCGAAAAAAGAAATTTATTTAGCCATGTCCGTCCGTCTGTCCGTGAACACGATAACTTGAGTAAATTTTGTGGTATCCTAATGAAATTTGGTATGTAAGTTCCTGGCACTCATCTCAGATCGCTATTTAAAATGAACGAAATCGGACTATAATCACGTCCATTTTTCGATATCGAAAATTTCGAAAAACCGAGAAAGTGCGACAATTCATTACCAAATACGGATTAAGTGATGAAACTTGGTAGGTGGGTTGAATTTATGACGCAGAATAGGTTAGGTTAGGTTAGGGTGGCTGCCCGAGGGCACACTTAGGCCAGTAGTATTAGGCCCGTTGTGATACCACGAAAAACACCGTTACCTTTCCTCTTCGAACCATTTTGAGGACCTGATGAAAGCTACCAGATCCTTGACGTCATGCTCCGCAACCTGGCTCAGATTATCAAGAAATGGAGCTCCCAGAAAGCGCTGCCGTGCTCCGCTTAGTGCTGCGCAGTTGCAAATGAGGTGAACCACGGTTTCCTCCTCCTCATCCTCTTTACAACTCCTAAAGCAACGACGATAAGGCACTCCTAACATTTCTGCATGCCTACCTATGAGGCAATGACCCGTTAGTGCCCCCACAAGTGTGGAAATTGTATCCCTTCTTAGGTTGTACACGTGACGGGATCTTTTAGGATCCCATTTAGGCCAGGTTTCTTTCGATGTTCGACCTTTCGTCGGCTTGACGGTAGATATGCTCTTTTAGCATTAGCTTGCATGTGGATAGGGGCATACCTAAGCGTTCTTGTCCAGGAAGAACCTGCCTGGTTGTACCCTGCCTAGCGAGTTCATCTGCAATGCAGTTTCCCTCGATATTCCTATGTCCAGGGACCCATGTGAGGTGTACACGGTTCTGTTGAGCCATCTCTTGAAGAGATCGGCGACAGTTTAGTGCTAGTTCAGAATTGAACGAGTGGGAGCCCAGAGATTTTATGGCAGCTTGGCTGTCGCTGAAGATAAAATTTCTTTGCCGACATTGTATGTCCCTATCCTAGCTGCGGCTTCCATTATGGCTGCAACTTCTGCCTGAAATACACTGCAGTGGTCGGGTAGTCTGAATGAGAGCTGGAGGTCAAGGTATACTCCACTTCCAACTCTACCGTTTAGCTTGGAGCCGTCCGTGTATATGGAAATGCTGTTGCTCATAGCAAGGCACTTATCCGACTCCGTCCAGTCATCCCTGCTGGGTATGTTTATATTAAAGTTGGTTTCCGCAACTGTTGTGGTCGCACAGCGATCCGTGCTAGGAGGAAGAAAACTGTATTTGTTTAGTATACTTGAGTGTCCTGTGGTATTGTTGTTCCAACACGACAAATCCCTTAGACGCAGGGCTGACGTTGCCCCTGCTCGATGACCAGCTAGATCCAATGGAAGAATGGCCTGAAGAGCTTCGCTAGGCGTTGCTCTTAGAGCCGACGCAGAATAGAAATTTAGTAAAGTTTTCGACAATGAGCGTGGCACCGCCCACTTTTAAAAAAAGGTAATTTAAAAGTTTTGCAAGCTGTAATTTGACAGTCGTTGAAGATATCATGATGAAATTTGCCAGGAACGTTACCTCTATTACTATATGTGTTCTAAAAAAAAATTAGCAAAATCGGATGATCGGAGCCCACTTAAAAAAAAATTTTAATAAATGTTAAATTTTAACTAAAAATTGAATATCTTTACAGTATATGAGTAAATTGTATCAACGTTCAACTCCAGTAATGATATGGTGCAACAAAATACAAAAATAAAAGAAAATTTCAAAATGGGCGTAGCTCCACCCTTTTTCATTTAATTTGTCTAGAATACTTTTAATGCCCTAAGTCGAACAAAAATTTACCAATCCTTGTAAATTTTATAAGGGCATAGCTTCTATGACGGTAACTGTTTTCTGTAAAAATGTGCAAAATCGGTTGAAACCACGCCCAGATTTTATACACAGTGGACCGTCTGTCCTCCCGCTCGGCCGTTAGCACGGTAATCGATATATCTGTACTAAACTTAGTACTGAACGCACTTTATCTTGGTTTTAAAAATGGGCGAAATCTGACTATGACCACGCCCGCTTGTTCGATATCGAAAATTTCGAAAAAAGAAAAAAATGCCATAATTCTATACCAAATACGAAAAAATGGATGAAACATGGTCATTGGATCAAGCGGCAACCAAAAGGGCAAGGTCGGCGTAACTAGTGCCTGCCAAATCAAAGAGGCTGAAGGTGCATGGGCTCTCTTTTGCAGAAGTGGTCAACGACAAATCCTGTTAGGGGTCCTTGACGACAATCAGGAAGGCGGCGCAGTCAAGAAAGACAAATGGAAATGGGTGAAGAGCGAGCTTTCAAACATTACCCTGGACGTGCTTATGCGCAATCCTGGACCGCCACCGGTATGCAAGGACGCCGGGTGGTTCCAGGGCAGCATCAAAGTTGTGGCATGCGGAGACGAGAGGTCCGCATCTATCTACAAAAAGGCGATATAATCCGTGGGTGAAGTGTACCCTGGAGCGAGGCTCAGGGTGGTTGACTTCAAGGATATACCGTCACGGCCGCGAGCAAGGGTGTGGCTACCGGAAAAACCAGCTGAACCAGAGAGGATACTGAATATGATAAGGATCCTCAACCCGACGATCCCAGCCGCCAACTGGAGGGTTGTCAACGTGGAGAAAAGGGACAGAGCCACACGTCAGGCTGTCCTCCTACTGAATGAGGAATCGCTATCGGTATTGAAGAAAACCCGGAGGCGAGACTAACTATGGCCTAGATACCGTCACTGTAAGTTCTATAGTAATGACGTCAACGACGCTAGAAATTTGGCGGCCGAGGTGGAGCCAGAAGAAGAGAGCGAAGAGGACATAATATGAAGGCAGAGGGGGGTGAGCCGAATACGTTGGACGGCTACACTCGTCTACCTCATCCATAGGTATAGGCGGGTTACACCTGCAATACACGGAGGAGGAGCTGATGCTGGAAGATGCAGCTAACTCCACGCTCAAGGAGGGAGCGATAGTGTGCAGTGTTGGTGCGGGTCCTCCATATAAACCTGCACCACAGTAAAGCAGCCTCCGCTGCACTGCTGCTCCGACTGGCATCCAAAGGGGCAGCTGATATTGTCCTCATACAGGAGCCGTGGGTGGTAGGACAAAACATTTGGCGGACTCAAGTCCACCGGCTACACATTGGTAAGTTGTGGCACCTCGGGAAAGCCTGGATCGTGTATACCTGTTAGTACCAAACTTAATGTTTTGTTTCTTCCTCCATTCCGATGAAGACACAACGACGATCAGCCTGAGCTTAAGTATGGGTCAAATCAGGGTATCATCAATTTATCTAGCCCATGACAAGACTGTGCCGACATCGACCGTCAGAAAGCTGGTGGAAGCTACATCAGGTGCACTGCTACTGGGAGGAGACGTAAACGCGCACCACTCCACCTAGGGAAGTAATGACGAAAACAAAAGGGGTGAGTGAATATTTGATTTCACCATAAACTCTAGATTAACCATAAGCAATAGGGAACTGAACCAACCTTTATTACAAAAACAAGAAGGGAACTTCCCGATGTCACCCTAGCCTCAGAAGATGCAGAGGAGTTGGTCAGAAACTGGAGGGTTCTTAAGGACCACTCATTCTCTGACCATCGTTACATCCAATTCGACTTACACTTGGTGAAAAAGCAGAGCGCTGCAACCAGAAATATTAAAAACACAAACTGGCAAGTATACAATAGGGAACTAGTTAAGATATTGCCACTTGAGAGCGTACCCAAAACGCCTGGTAGAATACCATAACTGGAAAGACTGGTAAATAACTTCACAGGGGCATGCCGCAAGGCACTAGATAAAGTCTGTCCCAAGAGAAATCAAAGGGGTAAAAAGAAGCCACCATGGTGGAATTCACAAATCGAAAACCTTCGCAGGTTAAGCAGGACCGCTTTCAATGCAGCAAAGCCTCTGGCGATGAGCAGCATTGCGAAGTATACAAAGAACATCTTAGAAATTATAAGTTTGACCTAAGGAAAGCCAAAAGATCGTCCTGGCGAGATTTCTGTAGCAGCATGGAAGCAGTGTCTGCGGGGATAGATTCAGGAAAGTACTTTCCAGATCGGCTAATACGGCCCCAGGATGCTTGCAAAGGCCTAATGGTTCGTGGACCGAAATTGGGGAATACACACTTTCCAGGTGCAACTAGGAATGAACCCGGGGATATACAAAGCTTGACACAAGCAACAGGGCAACCTATACTGCACAACCTCATTACAAGAGATAATATTTTGAACCATTAAAACTCCAGGGCCTGACGGAGTTACACCTATACAACTGCAACAATCACTGGAAGCAGTAACAGGCTATAAACTCTATAATAGGAGGTGTTGTGGCACTAAACGACATCCCACGTATATGGAAAATATCTAAAGTAGTATTTATTCACGAGGCAGGCAAAGCATGCCACGCGAAGCCTAAGGACTTCAGACGCATCAGTCTATCTTCGTTTCAACTAAAGGTGATGGAGAGGCTGATAGAAACATATATCAGGGAGGCAGTGAATGACCAACCCTCTGAAGCACAACACGCCTATATGAAGGGTAAATCAACGGAAACGGCATTGCACGAAATTACATCGAGCATAGAGAGATCGTTCTCCTTCAAGAAATACTGCCTGGCAGCCTTCCTAGACATAGAAGGAGCGTTCAATAACATCAAACCCGACTCAATCATTAAGGTACTGACTGATCTGTGCATCGAATCTCAGCTGGTGTGCACCAATTGCTGCTATGCAGGGTAGTACAGGCAGAACTTGCAGGGGTATCGGTGGGCAGGTTCGTCAGTAGGGAAACTCCTCAAGGTGGAGTCCTATCCCCTCTGCTGTGGGTCTTGGCGGTGAATCAGCTGCTAAGGGACATGGAGGAGGAGAGGGGCTGTAAAGTTGTAGAATATGCTGACGACCTTGCCTTGGTGATAAGTGGGAAGTTTCCACAAACTCTCTGCGATATGATGCAGGTGGAATTAAGGGTCGAAGCATGGGCCGTTGGTAATGGTCTGAGCATGAACTCAAATAAAACGGAGCTTGTGCTGTTTACGAGGAGGAATAAGATACCACCTCTCTCAATTCCAGTGCTGGCAAACACAGTTGTTAAGTTAAGTGAGTCCGCCAACTATCTAGGGCTCATAACTTTTGTATTAGTTCATCGATTTTGTTGAATGAAAGCTTATTTATTTTGTAATAAGACAGAGCTTAGAGAAAAAAAAACAAATCTGCAATAAAATAAAAAGTTTTCGAGATCCTTCCTCGCAAAATAAAATTTTTTTTATATTTTCACAAAAAAAATGGAAAATCCGTAATAAATGTTCGTTGTCTTTGAATCTGCAGGGCCCAGCAAAATTTTATAAGCTTTTAAAAGCTTTGAACCGTTTTGGAATTGCTCATTTCATTCTTGAGATATATATGATTAAGTGGACCCAATTTTGTGAAAAAAAACCGTTATTCGTAAATATCTCAAAAACGTTACCATAGAATTAAAAATAACCTTGATGGTGCAGAAAAAAACTAGAATTTGTGAACCAGTGTAATTGTAGAAGCTGCGGCAACGAAGAAGAGCCTGAAACTGTTAGGCATCTACTCTGTGGATGTCCAGCGCTCGGTAGAAGAAGGCAACGTTTTATGGGCAAGATGTTTCTCGTAGATCTGACTGATACAGCTGAGGTCAATACACGACGCTTAGTTAGCTTCACAAACTCAACGAAGTGGTTTGATTAGGAGAGTAGGAACAAATCCCCGTGGTTTCACCATGGGCCTATAAAGGCCTAAGTGTGCCGCTCCGATGTGGACGACATCCACTAAGAGCTAACCTAACCTAACCTAATGTCGTACTTGGATGAGACTTGCCGTAGGTTTAGATTTTCTTCGCGTATAATTTTCTCTACAGCCTTGAAGTTGGTGCCATTATCCGTGTAAACTTCTTTCGGGGATCCGCGACTACTGATGAAGTTCTGAATACACATGATGCACGAATTGGTGTCAAGACTGTGAGCCACTTCTATATGTATCGCTCGCAGGGTCATACACGTAAACAGAACACCCCATCTTTTTTCCTTGCACCTGCCCACGGTTGCATAAAATGGACCGAAAAAGTCATACCCACATACGCAAATGAGCGTTCAAAACTCGACAATCTTGCTTTCGGTAGGCAAACCATTTCTGCGAACTGGGTGCCGCTGCATAATTTTTACAATATTGGCAATTATCTCGCACCTTCTTATACAGAACTCTTAATTTCGGTATGTAAAAATATGACTTGATTGTGCAGATCACCGCCTCGTGCATACGACGATGAAGATTTTCGTGATAATATCGCACTACAAGGACCGTAAGGGTACGTTCCAAACTACGTGATCCATTTTCTGCAACTTTTATCCCCCTGGTTTGCTGTTCTTGAGGCACCAAATCTCATAAGAAAATTCGCTCTGTTGGGCGTATTTGAATAAGATATTTTTTGATTTTTGGATGCATTCGTATTGCGCTTCGTCACTCAATTTTTCAATATGTACTTTCAAATTTAGCTTTTCGATGTTTTAACAAAAATTGCGATAGTGCACTATAGAGTCGTCTCCAACATGAGAAGTATTCGACGTTCAATGAAAAACATTTGCCACGTTGATATGTAAAATTCTATTACGTAACTCCTCTTGATCGGTTCTGCCTAAGCATGGACACGTTGACCAATCGCATTTCGAGAGTATTAAAAACGCTGGCCCCGTAATCCACATACCGTCATCTGTTACACCTGTTTTTGTGGCCAAATCGGCTGGGTTTAAATTTGGATGGAACCCAATTCCATTGAGTCACATTAGTTGTCTCCAAAATTTCACCAACTCTGTACATTACGAACACTTTAAAATTTTTCGGGTCCATTGACAGCCACTTTAAAACCGTCTCAGAGTCGAACCAGAATATGCTCTCATTACAATGAATACGTATCGCATTTGAATATTTGTAGCTTTGCCTATTAGGGCCGCTTGCAATTCCAGGCGAGGTATGGATATCGGTTTTAGAGGGGTGACCTTCCATTTGGCGGCTAAAATAGGATTTTCAGCCCAATTATGTAGGGTGACAAGAAACCAAGTGGGTCGAATATCGACATAAGCACTTGAAGAACTTCTCTCTTGGTAGGAGCTGCGTTATTTTGAAAAACGTTCTGTCTTGAGCGTCGAGAACCTGAGAATCATAAAATCTCTATATAAGAGCCAGCTATCACTGACCCAAAACACAACAAGAGGATTTGCTACACGGAAAATAGTACATGCGATATAAAACAAAGGAACATATCTGCGAGAGGAGGTTTTTTGGTGTTGTTTTTCCTCCATATTAACTCTCGCTCCCAATGTATTGAGAGTTGACATCGATCTCTCCCATACCCATCCAATACAACACCAACGACTTCATAATCAACTCACAAGACTTACTTTAGATGATCTATTCTTTATTCATAATTATTTAATGCAAGGCACTAATGATCATTACTACAAAACGAGGCTTATCCCCATTCTCCTATATTTCATTTTACATTCATAATTCAATTCAGGTATTTATAACTGGATATACAAAAATGCTTACATATATATACTTACTTGTAATAATATACTGATAGGAAAATAACAGGGCTAGGCGAAATTAAATCAATAAAGAATATGAATTCTGTTTGACAATTAGCTGTATGATGAGTACAACTCATAGTATTCTTTTTCTTGATTTAATTTACAATTACAACCAATTGAAATTCAACATATTAAGGTATATATGTATGTTTATTTGTTTTACTTACATTATAAAGGGTGCTCCAACGATGTTTGCGCAAACAGGTTGTTCCTGGCTTTTGATGAATTGATTATAATTTTAGTTGGCTACTGGTTACATTTTTAATATATTTACATAATAAATTGTTGTTGGCGCTGAGGCCAAGTCAAGTTTAAACTGGTATGGTTTCAGGATACAAATTAAAGATTTTTAATGCAAATTTCTTATTTTATTTTTTTCCGATTAAACCAAGCTTTCTCCTCATATATATATAATTTTTGTTCTTTTGTTTATTTATTTTTGGTTAATTCATTTTTGAAATAAATTATTTAGCAAGGGTTTTCACATGGGGAGATGCAAAAATAAATTGCAGTGCGAGGAAAATTACATATTTGAATTAAATCAAATTTGAACAGAAGAGAAAGAAAGTCATCGAAAGCTTTAACTTTTTCTTTGGAGCAATAATAAGTACTACTTTGATTGTAGTTACATTTTAACATTTCACGCTTGTACTTTCCACAGATCGTCGTTGGGGTAAGTTAGTTACTCTGTATGTGTTTAATTATTTTCGTAATAATTGCGTATTGGTCCGGGTTCTCCTTTTATCGAACTTAGAAACACGTTTAGTCGCTGTGAAGATGAAATTGCTCTCGAGTCTTGCTTCTTGCTTCCGTCTTCTGCTACGTTTATGGAAGAATTGTCTTCGTCTATAGCACAATTTAAGGCGATACAAAAGGCAAGGGTATCCCTTCCCTGTAGGGGTTTCCTCGTGGGAAAGAACCACGTCGCCTACGAATATAGAAAAGTACGCTTTATCGTAAAGCCAGATTTTTAGGGAAAAATGTATACGAACCTTCAATGGATTTTAAAGGTGCTTCAGGCATAATTATATGAAGAAAAAAATCAGATGCTTTTTCCAATCACTATTAATTCATAAATATTGGATTAAGCGAAACAATAATATTGTAACGAATTTACTTGCAAATCCTCTTATTTGCAATCCTCTGCTAAGTTCGAATCACTAAACTGTTGAATAAATAACTCCAATTTGTAATAATGCAAAATGGCCTTTATTAAAGTACTTCACAATACACTCAACTGTGCAACGAATAGCTTGCTTAATAACCACACTGACTGATAGCTCAAGGAAACTCTACTATTCAAAATAATACTGCTATTGCTCGCTAGATATCGTCTTAATCGCAACTGCTTGACAACTCAAATCAAACTGAATTACTTCTTACTCGCCTGCACCGCTTTTATAGTTTACGCTGCATACTTCTAGGCTCTTCGATTTCCAGAAGTTACTAGTTGTTTCGGCTACAAAATCGCCAGCCACAACTACGTGCACAAATTATTGCTCTCTCTTGTGACAACTCAGATAAGGTATATGCATGTGTTTGTAGTTTACAGTCTCCCTCACACACATAAGCGTATAAGCAAATTCATCTATGTGTGACATCTCATCTCTCGCTGCCTTGTATGTAAATGTTGCTCGTCGGAATGTGTACATATGTGTAGACGCAATTATTGATTCGTTTATGTAGATACATAATGATTGAATTATTGATGTGAATTCACGTCACTGCTTAGCATCGGCCTGGAGATGGCAGCACTCCTTAGTTTTGCTAATATTCGTAACACTGCCCTCCACCTAAGTCTGATCGTCCCGATCAGACAAATCTCCCAATCTAAACGCCGCTAGCATCTCCAAATGTACCACCCTTCTAATCCTGGTTTCCCAGTGGTTTGTATGCGGTAGATGGTATCACTGATCTTCTTCACAACTTTGTACGGGCCTTCCCAACTGCACCGAAATTGGGCTGGGACACCTTTCCGCCGGTGAGGGTTGTTTAACAGTACCAAATCTCCATTCCGGAAACCTTCCGAATTATTTTCCCTGTCGTACCTGTGTTCCATCTTACTACTCATTATTCTGGATCGTTCTCTCGCACTCTGTTGCTTGGCCAATGAAGAACTACTTTGTAGAGCTTGTTCTTGACGGATTGGCTTCACATACTCAGTATCGTTCCGACGTTTCCCAACAAAAGTGCGCGCTGGCTTGAAATCATCCTTGCATTCTTTCTGAAAAATTCTTTCAGTGAATTTAGTGCGTCCATTAGAGTTTGTTGATGCCGGTCTTTTCCTCGCAGGTACTTTTAATTTCGCTTTATTTGGCACATTCGATCCATCAACCTTTGCTCGATCTACTTTCCTTGACTTTCGTGGTCTCTGTCGAATCTCCTCGACCAGCACTCGCTTACTGCTGAACCCTTTTTCCAAACTGAAGTTAAGTGGCACATCTTGGTTCTCATAATGCATCACCCTTCTCTGCATATCGATCTTGATGTCATGGTCAACCAAGAAATCCACTCCCAATATAACTTCATCAACGATCTCCGCCACAACGAATTTGTGTAGAACCATGACCTTCCCAATTAGGACTTCACATATTACTTCTCCCTGAACTTGGTTATATTCGCCTGTGACCGTACGCAACCTCGCTCCAGGTAATGACTTTATTCCCCTGTAGACCAAATCAGATCGAATCAAGGAATGAGATGCCCCCGTATCTACAGTCAGTACACGCTCTTTACCATCCACATTCCCTCTGATGGTAAGACTGCTTGATTTCCTTCCAATCTGCGACACAGATATCACAGGACATTCAACAGCCGGGGCAAGTTTTCGTTCTTTACTTTCGACACGCTCTTGCTCATTTCCGCCAGCTTTGCGTTTACGGCCACCCACATTGTTGGAACTATTAGGACCAAGATCGCAATGACGTGCAATGTGACCTGGGTTGCCGCACTTGAAACATTTAATAACTCCGGCATTCTTCTGTTGAGATCCCCTTAGTGCTTCCAAAATTGTGTCTACCCACTCCGGCCTTTCTACTTCCACACGATGAGCTTTGTATGCTGGTTTACTCAATAATGACGCCGTTTCCTGAGTCATTGCATGGGATACCGTTTCAGAAAATGTTTGCTTTGGGTTCGCGTATGTGGCTCGCTTCGTTTCGACGTCCCGTATGCCATTTATAAAGCTTTGAATCTTCACTCTTTCCGTGTATTCCACGGGTGCGTCCGCATTTGCAAGATGAGCCAATCTTTCAATATCTGAAGCAAACTCCTGCAATGTCTCATTTGCTTTTTGGTAGCGGTTTTGCAACTCAATTTGGAATATCTGTTTCCTATGCTCGCTTCCATAACGTCGTTCTACAGCAGCCATCAATGTTTCATAACTGTTCCGTTCGTACTCTGGAATCGTCTGTAAGATTTCCGCTGCAGGCCCTTTCAATGCCACGAACAGTGCAGCAACTTTATCTTCCGCATTCCAGTTGTTCACTGCTGCGGTCTTCTCAAACTGTAGCTTGAAGACCTGGAAAGGAACAGAACCGTCAAAGGATGGTGTTTTTACCTTTGGATTACTCGCTGAAACTGCTGGGCGATTCATTTGCAACTCCTGTATACGACCTCTCAAAGCTTCTATCTCGGCATCAATTTTGTCCTCGAGCTGCACAATTTTTGTATCCTGTGCTTCCAGCTTTGATGTTACCCTTATCTCCTGTGCCTCCAGCTGCGAGGATATGCGGGCCTCCTGTGCTTTCAACTGCTCAGCGAACTGAGATGTCATATATGTCTTTTGCTCTTCCAGTTGAGTTTCCATCTTGGATGTAATCTGTGTCGACATTTCTGACATACGCGTTTCTTGTGCTTCAATCTTCGATGTTATGCGTGTCTCCTGCGATTCCAGTTGAGATGACATTTGTGACGACATTTCTGAAATGCGTGCCTCCTGTGCTTCCATCTTGGATGTTACTGCCGATGTTTGAGCAGTTATTGCAGCCAATATCATGTTCAAGTCTGTGCTCGTAACTGTCTGGGATGTTTCGTTTTTCTCTTCAATTTTTGTTGTTGTCTCGTCCCCATCAGGATAAAAGACAAACTCGTCCACATCAATTCTTTGCGATTCCATTACCTCTCGTAGCCGTGCTTGAAGTTCGATCTTATTGCCAGTTGTATTTAATCCACGGTTCTCCAACTCCTTTTTCAGTTGCTGGATCTTCAATTCACTGAACTTTGCCATGTCCTTGTTGTCTGCTGGAATTTATTCAACAATTCCTCTTCTGACACCAATTGTAACGAATTTACTTGCAAATCCTCTTATTTGCAATCCTCTGCTAAGTTCGAATCACTAAACTGTTGAATAAATAACTCCAATTTGTAATAATGCAAAATGGCCTTTATTAAAGTACTTCACAATACACTCAACTGTGCAACGAATAGCTTGCTTAATAACCACACTGACTGATAGCTCAAGTGAAACTCTACTATTCAAAATAATACTGCTATTGCTCGCTAGATATCGTCTTAATCGCAACTGCTTGACAACTCAAATCAAACTGAATTACTTCTTACTCGCCTGCACCGCTTTTATAGTTTACGCTGCATACTTCTAGGCTCTTCGATTTCCAGAAGTTACTAGTTGTTTCGGCTACAAAATCGCCAGCCACAACTACGTGCACAAATTATTGCTCTCTCTTGTGACAACTCAGATAAGGTATATGCATGTGTTTGTAGTTTACAGTCTCCCTCACACACATAAGCGTATAAGCAAATTCATCTGTGTGTGACATCTCATCTCTCGCTGCCTTGTATGTAAATGTTGCTCGTCGGAATGTGTACATATGTGTAGACGCAATTATTGATTCGTTTATGTAGATACATAATGATTGAATTATTGATGTGAATTCACGTCACTGCTTAGCATCGGCCTGGAGATGGCAGCACTCCTTAGTTTTGCTAATATTCGTAACAATATTATCGCAATGCTGAACCTTTTTAGCAGATAACTTACTTCACTTTAATTAAAACTTTTTCGCGATTGACTTAAAAACTTTAGATTTAACACTTCACAATTTAGAAAAATTTCTTCGGTGTGAGTTGCTGTCGATGTTAAACGGAAATGGCAGAGGAAATGCTTGCGGAAAAGTCTGACACCTTCGCTCTTTCTCTTCTCTCAGTTAGTCTGACAGGTTTTGACTGTGTTGGGTAGCGCAAAGAATTTGTGATATAATTTAATGACTGTGGTGAGCTAATTCGCCAACACCCTATAGGAATGTCATATATATTTCTGAGATATAAGCCAGAGTTATTGAAAAATGTAAGTACCAACTATAGTAACTCGATTTGAAATTCCAGCCATCACACAACAGATTTTTAAGAACGCTGTAAGAGTACATCATACTTAAAATCTGGAAAATGGCAATAGGTTGAGATTAAAGCGGTTGAATATCTTTCGCATGGAAAGTATCAAGTATCTTGCCTCACATATCTTCTAGAACATAAGGATTTGCCTATTTTGTCACGAACTCTAGCTTTACGAACGTTTTGCTAACTTGCTATTAAATTTTCTGAAGCCTTACTTAAGGAGAAATTGCGACGCAAAACTTCCTTGTTGAATGTTACTGCCCGAAATCGCAAGTTGTATCGCTTCGAAGTAGTTTTATATGCTTTTAAAATATTCTCTCTCACTAAATCTCTAAACCATTCCCAATTCATCATGTCTACTAGTTTCAGTCTCAGCTTTACCTTCATTTAACATACAAACTTTCCGTAGCAATTGATATCATTTACGTGTTTTATCATATGTTGACCAAATACCACAAAATACGGGGAAAAATTTATTGTTTGATGAATAGAGTTTCTCAAAGCGCTGTTGATACTACTCAAATGAAGGTCCCAATCTCGTTGGTCATATTTTATGTATGCGCGAAGAGCTGCATTGATTGACCGATTCACCCTCTCTGAGCTGTTGCTTTGGGGTGAGTATATAGCCGTACAATATGCTTAACCCCATATTTCTTCAGAAACCCTTTAAAAACATGTGATCGAAATTGGCTTCCATTATCACTTACAATAAATTCTGGAACACCAAAGGTATCGAACACTTGTGTTTTTAAGTAGTTGGTTCTGGGTGATGTGATAAATTTCTTCAGCGGGCATAAAAATGTAAACTTTGACATATAATCAAACACGATTAATATGCCAATATGGCCGTTCTTCGACCTCGGAAACGGTCCCATCAAGTCTATGTAAAGCCTTTGAAATATTCGTTTTGTAGGCATAAAATTACCCATAGGTGGTCTTAAAATTTTAGTAGAATGCTTAGTGGTCTTGCAAATGTCGCAGTCTCCAACATACTCTCTGACGGAGCGATAGAGCCCTGGCCAATAGAAGAATCTCCTAACCCTTTCTAAGGTTTTAGCGACTCCGCCATGAGCAGATGCATCCACATTATGCGCGTTAAATAAAACTTGCCCCTGCAATTCCTTAGGCACAAAAAGTTTCCACGTGGTTCTTGTTGGTCTTCGTCTCCCGTATAAAATTCAGTTCGATGATAAATATACTTATCTGCGACTCTGAAGTCTGGGTACTGATCTTCCTTTTGTCTTAAATTTTTCCTTAATGTCGGAGTATTCACCCATGTTAAAATCAGTCGAATTCAAGTCGATGTTGGGAACATTTCCGCAAGGCAACATTAGCTCCTCCATGTTCTCTACATTACTGCGACAAAGCATCTGAAACTACATTGTCTGAGCCTTTATGGTGCTCGATTACAAAGTCGAAAGCTTGCAGTTTAATTGCCCAGCGAGCAATCGTCCGCTGAGATCACTCTGCTTCATTAGCCAGCGAAGACTTGCATGATCAGTTATAATACGAAATGCTTGTCCTTCGATATAAGCTATTAATTTCTTCACTGCCTGAACTGCAGCAAGACATTTCTGTTCTGTTACAGAATATTTCCTTTGTGCTTTGTTAAGCTTTTGGGCTGATATAAGCTATAGGATCTCTTCGCCAATATCATTTGTTTGGCGTGAGCACCCGCACCTACTCCCAATGGCTGCATCGCACTGTATCAAGAACGGTTTGCTGAAGTCAGGATTAGCTAGTATTGGTGCAGAAGTCAAGCGCTGGTTTTTTTTGTTAGGTTTCTGTTTTAGTTTTCGTTTTTCAACATGTCAGGCGAAATAATGAGGCTTTTTTATTTTCTTTTGATTTCTGTTTTTTTTTTATTTATAGTCTATTTTTTTTTTTTTTAGGGTCTTTTAAGGTCGAAATGTTTAGGGGCTATCTATATTTTTATGTTTTTTGTTTTAGTAGCCTGTTATTTGTATTATGGTTGTTTTTTTTTTTTTATTAGGTTATTTTTGTCTTTTTTTTTTTTTTTTTTTTTTTTTGTTTCTAACATTTTGTTTTTAGTTTTTCAGTATTTCCTTTTATTCCAAAGCTCCTTAATGTAAGTGAGACCCTTTTCTAAAAAAAAAGAAAATTGCACACAACAATAAAAACGAAAGGGACGAAAGAAATTAAGATTCACGGAGAATTCATGGGCGTGAGCTGAAGAAGAGAGTAGGAAAAGATATATAAAGACTTAAAAAAATTATAGCTGTTGAATTGTGATACTGTGGGATTTAAATAGAAGGATGGTGTGCTCTGTGCAAAGCCATAGGTTGCGTAGAGATTGAGTCGGCTTAGGAGATTAAAGGCGTGGGAAGGAGGTGCATGTATTTTATGGTATTGATATTTGGACCAACGAAAAGAATGTGTAGTGGTATGAGTTGGTGATTATTTTATTATGTTTTCGTTGAAGATCATAATGCAAATAATATGCTTCTAAGCAAAGTAGAAGAAGAGGTATTACAGTGGATTCCATAGGCGTTATTTTTTGTAGAAGCTGGGGAAGTCTGCTACACAATCTTAAAAACAAGACAGATTTATGCTAATATATAAACACTTTTAATGGATATAAATTTACAATGCAATAAATGGTATAAAATATAAACAAAAAAAAGAATAATGTGACAAAAAGTAGAATGTATATTAAGACGAGAAAAAAATTAAAGTGAACATGCCATAAAGAGATAGAGTTATTATATAGAAATTGGTATAGATAGTGGGAAATTTGGAAAGACGCAAAACGAAATGATCAAGAAAAATAAAGATTAAAGGATTCATTTATGACTAAAAGAAAAAAAAACTACCCTGTTCAAAAGAGTGATTACATCAATAGAATAAGTTTGTGGGTATGGCTCAAGAAAGAATAACAAATACATCCAAACTTACAAAAAAAAATAAATGATAGGATTAATATTTTGAAAATAACAACTTAAGATGATAACCGTATTAGATATGAAAGATGTTCTTTTTGATATAATGATTGTTTGTGTGATTGATAAAGATTACGTGGTTGATTAAATTCTTGTTAATGGCGAACTTTATGGTTGAATGATTAAGATTAAAATAGGTTATATAAGATGAGATAGCCAGTTAATGTATGATATTCGAAGAATGAAGAATTCAGAGGCCGGGGTATCCAGAGGTGAGACGCATTGAGAATTTGTAAAGAAAAATTGTAGAATAAAGGAACAAAGGGATTTGGGGTGCTTTCTTTGGAGAGTGGAATAGTAACATGGAAGAGTATAGCAGGAAGAAGAGTTAATGGAGATCAGAAAAGAGAAAAAAGAAAAAAGAGAAAAAGAAAAAATATGAAAAGAAATAAAAAAAAGAAAGATTAAGAAAAAGGAAATAAAAAAAATAAAGAAAGAGAAAAAGTAATAAGGAAATGAATACTAAAAAATAAGAAGGTAAATTCTAAAGAAAAAATAGAAGAAAAAAAAAAATGAAGTAAGAGATTTGGGTAAATAAGAAAAAAAAAAAGAAAAAAATAAAAAAAAAAATAGATGAAGAAATATATATTTTTTCTTCCAAAAAACTTGTATTAGATATAATTGTGCATATGTAGAGATTCCTGATGAGTTTATCTTTGCCGGCTCTTTTTTTTTCTGAGTTTTCTGGTGGCGGATATGCAAAGATATTAGGGAAAAAAAAATTTGTATAGGGATTTCCTATTGTTGACCAAGGTCAAACTTGATATTATTTAAATTAATATATTAATTTTTTATTTTGATTTATTTATTTTTTAATCATATGTTCTTTTTTTTTTTTTTTTTTTATTTATTTTTTTTTCGTTTTGTTAAAGGATTTTATGCTTTATGGTTACATTTTCTTATTGTCCACGCTTGTCCCTTTTGGGTTTTTCAGATTTCTCTTTTTCCATTTATAACTTCAATTAGCCAAAGCGCCAGTTTTCCATATGTTTGCGAGAGGTACTTAAATTTCATCAATGGGGTTGGGATTTTTTACAATTACTATTTTCTGAATAATTATGAGTTATTGATTAGGTTAATTCATAGACACATTTTATGATAATGTAATGCATTCTCCTTAATGTTTTTTTAAATTAAAACTTTATTAATTTATTATAATTTTTTTTTAGTGTAGCAAAGCCCCAAAAGGTAAAATGTTAACGCTTTCTTATTATTTGTATATCCGCTCCAATTATGTATGTATTTTTTATAGTTCACATTATTTTTTCCTATTATTTGTAATTGTCTTATATTTGGTCGTACCTTTGCTAAAAGATTTTGTCCTTCTACTTTTTGTTATTTACTTCTTGCCATCTTCCTTTTTCTAATACTTTGTCACATTCCATTTATTCCTTGTTAAAAAAGATAAAAAAAAAAAAAAACAATTCTGGCCTAGTTTATCTAAGGATGTAGCTAGGTATTTTTTTCACACGATTAATTATTTTTTTTATAGTCATTTTGTTTTTTGTTGTGTGTTTTCTTTGCGCTTTTCTGTTGGTCTCGTTTCACCTTTTTTTTGTTTTGCTTTGTTCTGGTGTCCTTTCCGTATCGATGCATGCGTGGAGGATTTGGTTTTTTTTTTTCCTTTTCTGTTCATTTTTTCGGATGTTTTATTTTTCTCGAAATGCATTTATGGCTGATTTCATCAGCAAATTTGCGATTTGCGATTGTTTTGTCTCATATTCTTTGTGTGTTATTTTTATATTTTCTTTTTTTCTTTTGTCTTTCGTTGATTCTGGTTATTGGTGCTTTTATTGGCGTTTGTAACACCTCAGTGGAATTTGATGCTGGGCTATGCTAGAATTTGATTGATTTATTGGGTTGGTGATATTTTTTTATTGTTTCTATTACTGCTTGTGGCGTGTGAACTTTTTTGGCTTGCCCTTGAATCAGGCAGCAGTGTTTGTGCATTATTGTGTAAAACGATACAAAATCATACAATTTATTCTCTTTTAGCCATTTCTGAATTCTCTTTCCTTTCTTTTTTTATTTCTGTTTTTTGGTCTTAGTTTGTCAAACTTTTCTTTCTCCTTCTTTCTGCTCCTGGGGATTCTATCACCTAATTCTTTTTTATTTTCTTCTTTTCTTTTTACTCCTTTTTTCTTTTTTTTTTATTTTTATTTGCACTTTTGTTAGTGTCCCATGTCTTTCGGATTTAATGCTGGTTTTTGGTATTTGGTCATTCTTGGGCGTTTTTCTTATTTTCTTTTATTGGAGTAGGTATATGGCGTCCCATCATATGGTATAATTTTTTTTGTTTTTTTGTTTTTTTTGTTTCATTTTAACATTTTTTTTCTTTTTTGTATGTTTGGTCTTGTGGTGTTCTTTTAGAATCGAATCGAAGGGGCGGTTATCTACATTCATTTCTTTGCTTTTCGGGTCGTGAGTATTTTTATTTATGGTATTACTCCATTTTGGACACCATTAAGACTATGTAGGATTAAGGGATGTTGTTTCGTCATAAGTCAACATCTGCCCTCCTCTTCTTCACTACGATACAGATCTTTCCTAACCACAATCCCGATTTCGTTATCTCCCCACATTCCCACCCTCCCTCTAGCTATTCACCCCCCATCTGCGCACTCCTCCTATCATCACGTTTTTTTCCTTTCCTTTTGCTTTTTTTTCCTTTTGCTTTCTTACCCGCCCCAAATTTCTTCTCCCTCTTTTTTCTTCTTTGTTCTTTTTTATCATATTTTTATTCAAATCACATCTCCTGCTTTCTTTCCTTTCGCTTCTTAACACACAACAATTTTCTTTTCAAGCCCTTTCTCTTTTTTATTTTTTATCTTTTATTTTATTCAATTTTTTTTTTTTTGATCTTTTTCATTTGACATTTCATTTCTTATTTTTTGTCTTTGTTTTCTTTTCTTATTTTTTTTTCTTCCCTCCATCTTGTTTCACTCCCACCCCTATTCTTGTTCACTTATCCACTTTTACTCCCCATCGGGTCACCCCTACATATTTTATTTTTTTCCAACTATTCCTTATCTCTTTTTCTTTTATAAACCTATTAAAGATAACCACTATACATAACTTTTCCCTGTCTTCCTATATCCACCCCATGCTTTTATTCCTACTTATGCCCCTTCCCCACCAATCCCTGCTTTCTTTCCTACTACCTCATCACTCACCTTTCTCTTTTTACTTTTGCTTCACCCATTGCAAGACAAGGTGTGGTTGTCAAAAATTGTAGTTAAATTCAGTTGTTTCTTCCTACCCACAAAAATCTTGGTGTCCTCTTGTTTTCCTGCGCACAATGCCCAGCCGTATCGCCCTCTGTCTTACAAGCAGCAAGAAAATACAAAAGTAAACGATTAAAAGATTGGGACGTTCATTTGCTATAACCATTTGATGCCCCCCCCACCCTTTGAACAAATAATGTGGGTCTTCAATGGTCCTCGACATGAGCGAGGAGCATACTCCCAAACGGACCACCTTCTCCCAAATTTCCCACAGCAGACAACAGGGGGTCATGCGGTCCATGGGGGCTCTGTCCGACTGAGCCAACTCCATATTTGTCTTCCGCCGCGATTTAGTCTGTCCCCCATGGTGTCCCTGTACTTCTGGCGTCCCACTCTCCCCATCTCACTCCGCTCATTCCTTATCTGCCCAGTGGTGTTCTCACCCTTCTGTATTCCCCCTCCACATAGCCCCATCCCGCGAGGCAAAGTTTCAAGTGAAAAATTGAAGAATTGAACCGACAGTTCAGTCCCCCCAGCCAATGGGAACACTGGAAACAAACAGGAAAAAGTCACCCCAATCGGCTCGGATGGTCGAATTTTCAAGGGGCACAGTTTCGTGTGCCGGTAAGAGAGTGGAGGTTCCTTGCATCACCTGAGTTCCCAACAGCCGAGATCACTCGTATGTCGCACCAAAAATGACCGCGTTCAAAATAAAATCAAAATAAAAAAAAAAAAAAAAAAAAAACAAAAACAATAAAAAAGACACACTAAAAGTGAGACTCAAAAAAACCAAACAACATCCAAATCAGGAAAAAAGAAAAGATAAAAAAACGAAATAAAAAAAACGGAAGTTGGAAGATCGTTGTGGAGCAATGAGGAGAAGACCAGTGTGGGGAGAGATATGAGTTATTTGTTATTTTTTCGTCTCCTACCTAATTTTACCTGTTAATAATAATATATATCCACCAACTGGTTCTGTCTGTCAGGTCTCAACATTCTTGTTAAGATTCTTCTCGCACTTCAAGCCCTACGGCTACGAGATTCGCCGCCCGTGTGGTCCCTGTGGCTTAGTTACGGGTTGCTGAGGTTAATCCAAGGTAATATGTAATCTCGGGGCGGGTGGCTGTTCCCGGGTTCTATCCCGGATTTCCTAATGCTGAAGTGGCGGCCCGCAGGGCCCGAAGATGCGCTATGTTCGGTAAGCCCCGGCACCGCGGCAAACCCCTTTTTTTTCCCAACCGCTCCGCACACTCTAACGCCAAGACGGTTTTTATTCATGGGTAAATTCCCGCAATTATGATAATAGATATGCTGATCTGTCTGCTCCTGTTGGACTGTAAGTAAGGAATCACTAAATGATACGAACAAGAGAAAAAAAAGAACTAATAAGGATTTTATTTGAAAAGGACACCCAATTCACCGATCAAAGAACGTTCAAAAGAAACAAACGACAAGACATTGGACCTCGCTCGTGCCTTCTCCGTCTAGCCCTTGGTTCAGCGCACAATGTGGGTTGTGCTTGAGGAGCACACCAACCACGAGACAGCCACCAAAAAAAAAAAGCCAAAAAATTTTTTTTCTCTGGTTTTAAATTACTTTTTTTTTTTACATCCAACCTCTGAGTCTTAATTTTCAACTGTCCTGTGCTTTGTGGCTATAATTATGGTATTGAATTAGTGTTTTTTAACCCCCCCGCGCGGTACCCGTTTTGTATTATTTTGGAATATGTAGCAAATGCACAGCGGCTATCGACAGCGTCATCACAATTTCTTTAGTCTTGGTGCAGATACAATGGTGTTATTGGTTCACCCTTGGATCGGGTATGCCAAGTGACATGCGGGGAGTGTGGTGGATGATGGTTAAATGGAAAATCGCCATGGCCGAATTCTTTGTAATACTGGAAAATACTCGAGTACCGCGGAGATATTAAAGTTTAGAAAAGACGTGGACGAAAGGTCGGTCCGTGAGGACCGGGCGTGAGGTACAAGGAGGTTGTTGTCTCTTTTCTCAAAAGAGTGTGGGTATAATACACAACTCCAAAAAGACGCGTACGCGTTTGTCCTGATGGTCAGTGGGTCGGGTCCAGTATAGTTAGTGGGGGGTTGAAGGGGATTGCCCTCTAATCGTGAAAGAGCGAGAGATAATAAAGCATTATCATACCACCTAACCGCATAAAAAATATTCGCAAACGAAAACTTGAAAAAAAAGAATCATAATCACCCACACAAAAAAACAAGCTCCTCAGCCTCACAACGTATAGGTCTTATCATCACTTGACGAGTGGTGCTGGGACTACCCATTTGCCCCCCCCCCCACTAATACACGTGGACCCTTCCGCAACTTCAAGGCTATCCACTACCATCTACTCCACTCTATCCCCCCGGTTAGGCTACACCCTCGGCTTCCTACCACACTACCCTACCTACTTACGAGAGGCACGGGGTAATTTTTGTAGATATCGGTATCAA
>JARSSU010031661.1:0-10561 GCA_029619165.1 Eurosta solidaginis
AATAATTTTGTATGTAGATATATTTGAGATTCCTAAGAAAGTATAAAACGTAGATTGAAAATCGAATTGTGACATATTAATTTATTTATTTATTAATATATTATATGTTGTATTGCATGTAACATGAAAGTTGACCTATCCTAATATAATAATACGTTAATTCGAGTATAAAAAAATATGGTGACTATTGAATTGTGATAATGTAACAAAGAAACACACACAAGAACTTAAATTTTTATAATAGTAGATATGTAAACACCTGCTCATATTAATAGTGAAAATAGTTTTATTCGTAACATATATTGATGTACAGTTGCGAGCACTAAAATAGCAGTGAAAATTACTGATGTATTTTATCAGTTATTTTCTCCTTTTATTTATTATCGTTAATGGTAGAAATAACTTCAATGAATTGTATAACCAAACAAATGTAAATTTATTTCGAAAACATTTTCGGGAAAATGCGAAAATTCGAAAGGTGTTAAAAAATCTTCATGCAAATTTCAAACTTTTATTTAGAGTTTTCAGAATTTGTTTTAGTATGAAGTTTTGTAGTCCAATCAATTTTAATATAACAAAGTGCATGTTGAAGTCTCTCAAAAATCGCATTGATTTTTCCCAATAAAGATTGTTTTAGATTGGGTTCCATACAAAGAGTAAATATTTATATAGAAGAAAATCTAAACACTTTTTGAAAAAAAAATTGGCAAAAATCAATGCAATTTTCGAGAGACTTCAACATGCACTTTGTTATATTAAAATTGATTGGACTACAAAACTTCATACTAAAAAAAATTCTGAAAACTCTAAATAAAAGTTTAAAATTTGCATGAAGATTTATAACACCATTCGAAAATAGTTTACATGTGTTTCGTTATACAATTCATTGAAGTTATTTCTAAAATTAACGAAAATAAAATAAAACGGTGGCCGCAGTTTACACATTGCCAGAATTGATTTTTAGGTAATCTTTAGGTAAATTTTTGTTCATGCATTAGGGGATGAAAATTTAACACTTTCTAACTTGGACATTATTATAACAAAACTGAATAAGAAACAAAGTTGCATACAAGAGATTTTTTAAAAGTTCTGCTCAAAAAGTTTCAAAGTTCGTTGCGGATTTTTAAAGTGCAAAACTAGAATAATAATGCAAAATACAAACTTTGTGGTATTATATTATGCTCTATTTAATATACACGAGGCAGAATTGCAATTTTTACCAATTTTTGATTTAGTGAAATTATTTGAACTAACTTTATATATAAAAAATCATAATATATGTTTTAAAAATATATGAAGTATTGTTTCAGTATCGTTCTTTACTGCATGTATAGAGAAAAAATGAAATAAATTATATTATGCAGCAGCAATGGTTGTTGCTTTGTTTTGTTGTGTATCCCCCTTCCGCCGAAATGATCTATAAGGAGGTAGTCAAAATGTAAAATAACTTCTAGATAAGTGTATATAAGTTGTGTTCTTATCTCCTGAAATATATTACTCGATGTGATTCTGAAATGCTACTGCACCGTCGGTCATAAAGTAGTTGGTAAGGTATTACCGATACTCGTATGTACTATTTCGGCCCCTTCTTCGAAATGCCCCTTCTCCGTCAGTGTAGTTTTCTGGGCAATACCGCCGACTAGTATCGTGGAACATAATGAAATTGTGAAGCACTAAACATGCGAAACGATATTTCTGCATTTTCAGGATAAAACTCCATTTTGGTTTTTAATACACTTCATCGCGCAGTCAAAATCCCAAATGCGTTTTCTATAACGCGGTGGGCCCGCGACAGTCTGTGATTAAAAACTCGCTGTTCCCTTGTCGTATTCATTCCCGGATATGGTTTCATTAGATTGTTTTTTAAGCGAAATGCACACGATAATGGAAGAGGAGTATCTGGTGGAAGTGGTAATCGATTTTCTAACAGATCTTCCCCAAACCTTGTTGCATGAAAAATGCCTCCGTCGCTTTGACTTCCATAAGCTCCTACGCTTACAGCGGTAAACTGGTATTTAGCATAGCATGCTGGCAAAAAGACGATGCTGAAAAACTTTTTGTAATTAAAAAACAGTGATCCTGACTTCGGAGGGCATTTTATAGCAACGTGATTTCCATCAATAGCACCTACACAATTTGGCAGGTTCCACATTTGGGAAAAATTCAGTTGTTATATCTTTTTATTGCTGCTCTGTGGGTTCACTTAAATATATTGGGGAAGGCGTTTGCCAGATAGCCTCGCAAGTCTCCAACACAATCATCCTCACAGTGCTCTTTCCAATTTTGTGGCTCCAAGCTATTTTTTGAAAGGAATACCATGTGCCAAGTACCTAAAAATCATACTAATTAATACAATATACGATGTTGATATCTGCAAATTTTTTACTGAAGTGTAATGGATAAACGTTCTACCACACCAATTTGTTGTTTGAAGCTGGTCAGTGATGGAGCCATTAGTTTTAAAAAAGTGTCATAAATCGGCAGGGATATTCTTGTATGCGCAAAAAACTCGCTTTCTTAAGAAAGTCTTTTGGTGATATCCGGCTTGAGTGTTGTTAGCAATAATGAGGCGGGCATGCCATCGTCTTTTTTGTCTTAATTTCCTTCTTTCAGCATATAACGCCATTATGCTGAGGAACAAGTTGTCAATTTCTTCGTCATTGCTCATGTTAGCTTAAACAGGAATAAATATATATGTTTTATTTACTTCTTTTCTTAATTATCCATTATATATAGTGCGGTTCATAGATACGATAGCAAAGGAATTGCTGGCAGACGAAACCCCAACCCAGCAGATAAGAAAATTATTGCTCTCAATGCCGAGATCAAGCAATTGGTCGACTAACAGACCAAACGGTAAGAGCACCTCAGGATATGCAACCGCTTTGCTGGTGTTGGTATATATGGTCAACCGTCAATCCCTAACAGACCCTACCAAATATAACGACAGAGTATTAATGCACTTCCCACGGCAGCCGGTTCTATGCACCAAAATGTTTTATGTGGCAGTTTCCGTGTTTTATTTGAAGATACTTACTGTTAAATTCACGTTCTTGCACTCAAATATATATAAATCTTCGCCTATATGTAGTGCTATATTTAATTAAATCTGCAAGAATGCCGAAATCCTTATTAATTTGTTAAACTTTTAATATGTGAACAGCTTATTTTGAGATACGTGTAGATATGGCTTTATTCACCACCTAATTGTTTCACTATGTAGATATGCACCCAATTTGTTGCAATATTAATAAAAATACTATTAAAAATGTTTTATTTTACTTTATTTTGATTAAAAATTACCAAATTTTGCAATCACTTTGCACAATCACTTTTTATAAACAAAACATTCCCAGCTCGTGACAGCAATGGTCAGCTGTTTACGGTTATGGCACCAATAATCGATCACAATAGAGATGGTTATGGATATGGGTATGGTTACGACTATGGCGTTAGGGTTAAGGAAGTTTAATTTGGCTTTAAACCTCCTTAACCCTAACGCCTTAATCGTAACCATACCCATATCCATAACCATCTCCAATGTGATCGATTATTGGTGCCTTAACCTAAAAATCGTGAAAATTTCATAAAAATTGAGAAAACGCAAAAAATACAAACATATTCCACAAAAAATAAGTCTCAAAGTCATAACGTATCCAAAACAATCAATAAAATCCACAAAAAGTTATTAAATTCTCCAACTCAAATATTATTATACTGTTTTCACACAGATACTTAATGATCTTATTTCATCTTCTAATGAAATCGCAAATTTTTTGCTTTCACATCAAGCCAGAATGGCTACACGGATTTTGATGAAATTTGGGACACAGACAGTAGTCTACTAGCGAAATTTTTTCGAACATGGCAAGGAGGGTGAGGGTCCCACGACCTCTTCGAGCATTAATTTTTAATAATTTTTACACATTATAACTTTACGTATATTGGCCTTCACCAATATCACAGACTCAAGGGGTCAAATAAGTTGAGGGCTTACAAAGTAAGCAGTGACACCCTCCGCCCCATCCCCTCTTTATCTTCCACTCTGGTGTAAAATCTATAAATTGTTATAACTCAATATAAATTTTCTCCTAAATCAATAGTTTTTGGTATCTGGCACATACAGATCGAGATCTAGACAATTTTGGAGGAACGATCAGTGGTCCTCTCCTTTTACTACCGCCATCCGCCCTCCTTCAATTGTTTTTATTAGCACACTTTAATAAGCTTTACCTGTATGTTTCTATGTAACTTTTCATTCGCTCCTGCGCCTGCTGCCTTATTAACATGGTTTTATAATTAGCTTTACCTCATATGGAGACCCTTCCGGGATAATTTCTGTATAGTTTTCGGGATCCGTCCGGGATCCGTCGGGGTTATTTTGGGACATTTTCGGGACTATTCCGGAATCATTTCGGGATTATTTCGCGATCATTTGGGGACCCTTCCGGCATCATTTCTGGATGTTTTTCGGGATCCGTCCGGATCCCGTCGGGGTATTTCGGGACATTCGACTGATTCGGGATCATTCGGACTTTTCGGGGTATTTTGGGTCCCTTTGGGCTCATTCTGGATGGTCTTCGGGATTCGTCCGGGCATCCCGTCGGGGTCATTTCGGGACTTTTTCGCGACTAATACGGGATCATTTGGGGACCCTTCGGCATCATTTCTGGATGGTTTTCGGGATCCTTCCGGGATCCGTCGGGTAATTTGGGACTTTTTCGGGATCATTTGGGGGCTCTTCCGGCATCATTTCTGGATGGTTTTCGGGATCCGTCCGGGATCCCGTCGGGGTAATTTGGGGACTTTTTCGGGATCATTTGGAGTCCCTTCCGGCATCATTTCTGGATGGTTTTTGGGATTCATCCGGCATCCCGTCGGGGTCATTTCGGGACTTTTTCTCGACTAATACGGGATCATTTGCGGGCCCTTTCGGCATCATTTCTAGATAGTTGTCGGGATCCGTTCGGGATCCCGTCAGTGTCTTTTCGGAACTATTAGGAGATCATTTGAGGACCTTTCCGACATCATTTCTGGATAGTTTTCGGGATCCTTTCGGGGTCCCGTCAGGGTCATTTCGGGACTTTTTCGGGATCATTTAAGGATGGCTTTCAGGATTCGTCCGGGAACCCGTCAGGGTAATTTCTGGACTTTTCCGAGACTATTTCGGGATCATTTTGGGACCTTCCCAAGATCATTTCTGGATGGATTTCGGGATCAGTCCGGGATGCCGTCAGGGTCATTTTGGGACTATTAGGTGATCATTTGAGGACCTTTCCGGCATCACTTCTGGATGGTTTTCGGTATCCGTTCAGGATCCCGTCGGATTCATTGCGGGACTTTTTCGGGATCATTTGGGGTCCCTCCCAAGATCATTTCTGGATAGATTTCGGGATCTGTCCGGGATCCCGTCAGGGTCATTTAGGGATGCGTTCGAGATCCCGTCAGGGTCCTTTCGGGACTTTCGGGACTATATCGGGATCATTTCTGGATGGTTTACGGGATCCGTCCAGGATCCCTTAAGGGTCATTTCGGGACTATTAGGTGATCATTTGAGGACCTTTCCGGCATCACTTCTGGATGATTTTCGGTATCCGTTCGGGATCCCGTCGGAATCATTGCGGGACTTTTTCGGAATCATTTGGGATCCCTTCCGGCATCATTTCTGGATGGTTTTCGGGATTTGTCCGGGATCACGTCGGGGTTATTTCGGGACCTTTTCGGGGCTAATACGGGATCATTTGGGGATCCTCTATGGGTCGTTTCGTGACTTTTTCTGTTTATTTCGGGATCATTTGGGGACCCTTCCGGCATAATTTCTTGATGGTTTGCCGGATCCATCAGGGTCATTTCGGGACCATTTTGGGATCATTTGGGGACCCTTCCGAGATCATTTCTGGATCCGTCCGGGATGCCGTAGGAGCCATTTCGGGATTTTTGTAACTTTTCCGGGATAGTTTTTGGACCCTTCCGGGATCATTTCTGGATCTGTGCGGGATCCCATCTGGGTCAATTCCGCACTATTTCGGGATCATTTTGGGATCCTTCCGGAATCATTTCTGTATGGTTTTCGCGATCCGTCGTGGATCCCCTCGGAGCCATTTCGGAACTTTTTCTGGAGTATGTCGGGGTCATTTGGGGACTTTTTCGGGATCATTTGGGGGCTCTTCGGCATCATTTCTGGATGGTTTTCGGGATCCGTCCGGGATCCCGTCGGGGTCATTTCGGGACTTTTTCTCGACTAATACGGGATCATTTGGGGACCCTTTCGACATCATTTCTGGATAGTTTTCGGGATCCGGACGGGGTCATTTCGGGTATTTCGATCATTTGGGGTACCTACCGGCATCATTTCTGGATGGTTTTCGGTATCCGTCCGGGATCTCGTCGGAGTCATTTGGGGACCTTTTCGGGATCATTTGGGGGCTCTTCCGGCATCATTTCTGGATGGTTTTCGGGATCCCGTCGGGGTCATTTCGGGACTTTTTCGCGACTAATACGGGATCATTTGGGAACCCTTTCGGCATCATTTCTGGATGGTTTTCGGGATCCGGCCGGGATCCCATCAGGGTAATTTCGGGACTATTAGGGGATCATTTGGGGACCTTTCCGGCATCATTTCTGGATAATTTTCGGGATCCGTCCGGGATGCCGACGAGGTCATTTCGGGACTATTTCGGGATCATTTGGGATACCTACCGGCATCATTTCTGGATGGTTTTTGGGATTCGTCCGGGATCCCGTCGGGGTCATTTCGGGACTTTTTCTCGACTAATACGGGATCATTTGCGGACCCTTTCGGCATCATTTCTGGATAGTTTTCGGAATCCTTTCGGGATCCCGTCAGGGTCATTTCGGGACTTTTTCGGGATCATTTAAGGATGGCTTTCAGGATTCGTCCGGGAACCCGTCAGGGTAATTTCTGGACTTTTCGAGACTATTTCGGGATCATTTTGGGACCTTCCCAAGATCATTTCTGGAAGGATTTCGGGATTTGTCCGGGATGCCGTCAGGGTCATTTTGGGACTATTAGGTGATCATTTGAGGACCTTGCCGGCATCACTTCTGGATGGTTTTCGGTATCCGTTCAGGATCCCGTCGGAATAATTGCGGGACTTTTTCGGGATCATTTGGGGTCCCTTCCGGCATCATTTCTGGATGGTATTTGGGATTCGTCCGGCATCCCGTCGGGGTCATTTCGGGACTTTTTCTCGACTAATACGGGATCATTTGCGGGCCCTTTCGGCATCATTTCTGGATAGTTGTCGGGATCCGTTCGGGATCCCGTCAGGGTCTTTTCGGAACTATTAGGAGATCATTTGAGGACTTTTCCGGCATCATTTCTGGATAGTTTTCGGGATCCTTTCGGGGTCCCATCAGGGTCATTTCGGGACTTTTTCGGCATCATTTACGATTGGTTTTCAGGATTCGTCCGGGATCCCGTCAGGGTAATTTCTGGACTTTTCCGAGACTATTTCGGGATCATTTTGGGACCCTCCCAAGATCATTTCTGGATGGATTTCGGGATCTGTCCGGGATGCCGTCAGGGTCATTTTGGGACTATTAGGTGATCATTTGAGGACCTTTCCGGCATCACTTCTGGATGGTTTTCACTTGCGGGACTTTTTCGGGATCATTTGGGGTCCCTCCCAAGATCATTTCTGGATGGATTTCGGGATCTGTCCGGGATCCCGTCAGGGTCATTTAGGGATGCGTTCGAGATCCCGTCAGGGTCATTTCGGGACTTCTTCGGGACTATATCGGGATCGTTTCTGGATGGTTTACGGGATCCGTCCAGGGCCCCTTAAGGGTAATTTCGGGACTATTAGGTGATCATTTGAGGACCTTTCCGGCATCACTTCTGGATGATTTTCGGTATCCGTTCGGGATCCCGTCGGAATCAATGCGGGACTTTGTCGGAATCATTTGGGATCCCTTCCGGCATTATTTCTGGATGGTTTTCGGGATTTGTCCGGGATCCCGTCGGGGTTATTTCGGGACCTTTTCGGGGCTAATACGGGATCATTTGGGGATCCTCTAGGGGTCGTTTCGTGACTTTTTCTGTATTATTTCGGGATCATTTGGGGACCCTTCCGGCATAATTTCTTGATGGTTTGCCGGATCCATCAGGGTCATTTCGGGACCATTTTGGGATCATTTGGGGACCCTTCCGAGATCATTTCTGGATCCGTCCGGGATGCCGTAGGAGCCATTTCGGGATTTTTTGTTACTTTTCCGGGATAGTTTTTGGACCCTTCCGGGATCATTTCTGGATCTGTGCGGGATCCCATTTGGGTCATTTCCGGACTATTTCGGGATCATTTTGGGACCCTTCCGGGTTCATTTCTGTATGGTTTTCGCGATCCGTCGTGGATCCCCTCGGAGCCATTTCGGAACTTTTTCTGGAGTATGTCGGGATAATTTAGGGACCCTTCCTGGATATTTTCGTGGATGGTTTTTGAGATCCGCCCGGAGCCCGTCATGGTCATTTCGGAACCTTTTCGGGATCATTTTGGAACACCTTCAGGGATCATTTCTGTGTGGTTCTCTGGATACGTCTAGAATCGTGTCGTTGTCATTTCTGGTTATATATATTTAAATTTCTCCTTGTGGACGGGGCCGCAGATAAAGGCTAGTTATTCAATAAGCCGTCTGTGTGAAAACAGTATTAGGTTATGGTAATGGCGAAAAAACCAAAGACCATTTGGTTGGCTATGGTATGGTTATGGCGTTAGCGTTATGGTATGGCACATGGTACAATAACCAGATAAAAGCATCAGAGTTGCATTTTACATGTTTTTTCATTCGTAGGTGGTCATAAAATGTCAAACTTTGTTTATGTTTACATTTTTTGTTTATTTACTTTTGATGTGAAAATTTATTAGGTAATTCTTTACTTTAGCTCACAACTAGTAAAACTCGTCCAAAAATATCGGGAGAGGTGTCAAAAGACGCGCTTAGGACCCAGGACCACGAATCCGAAAACGGAAATTGAAAATGTTATTTATTTCCAGATATATTTACAAAGTTGGACATTTTTATGTGGCTGTTGTAATTTTGATGGTGTTGGGCACCCACAAAAAAAACTGTGGGTAAAAGTGTTTTGCGTGGATATAGATTTGGTCTCCCATGGTAATTTTTAGAGCGGCAACCACGTTAGTCAGAAATATATCGATAGCAAACTCGATAAAACTGCACTTTCAAGTGATGTGTCAAAATCTCATGCGCAAAAGCAGGACAAAGAAATATCATAAACTTTGAGCAAGCGAGATATAACTAGTCAACTTTCTTCATCGTCATTTGTTCGTCGCCATTGTTCCTTCGTCGTCATTTGCTGTCGTTGAAAATCATCGAGCGAAAAAATAAAAAAGTTACGGCATTGATTGCAGTTTTTTCTAATGAAAACAATTTTTATTAAGTAAAAGTTGAAATCTATTGATATAGCTATTATAAAAATATATGCGAAGGTGAATAAAATAAAAAAATTAGCAATACACGATCCCTAGAAGTGAATTACAATCACAGTGGGAAGTGTGGCACAGAGCTGAAGAAAGAAAAAATTTGATAAGCGCAGTAGAAGACGAAAAAGAAACAAGGGCCAGAATTAAGTAGCTGCAAGTAAGAAAACTTAAAAACTGAGTTTTTTTCAACAAAATTTGCGAAGTTTAAAATAAGAACGCAGCAGAAATTATAATAAACAAGAATGTCGGCAATGAATCCAGAATAGTAAGTTGCGTAGGTTTAGTATTACATACATATTTTATCGTTAAAAACAAAGTAACGCCTTTTGCGACTTCATTTTTTTCACCATAATTTTTCTTGATAATTTCGCCTTCCATTATTGGCTCCATTCAGCTATCACATTCATCGTCGTGCCAACATTTGTGCATAGAAGAATAACTTCGTGGCATTTGGGTGATTGGTTGGTGCTCTCATACTACACCATGAAGGGAGTGTTTACATTTGTTAAGGCTTGCGTAGGTTTTATTAAATTTTTGCATTTAAAATTTCTATTAGCTTGCATTAGTATTCTCATGGGAAAAGCTCAATGTCCAATACTGTTAGTAGTAATTGATTTACAAATATTCGAATGACATGAAATCTATTCAAGTTACATAGTTTGGAATTGTGGGGCGGATGAGTCACTTGTTAAAGAGAGATCCATACATCTACTCAGTACAAGAGAGACGTGCTTATGCTCAACTTTACGCTCATTAATCATATACTTCCCTAGGAGCATTTGTGTGTACAATTTATTTACTACCTGCCACTTTTCTATTGTTTTGGTTATTTCGCATATTTTATAGTTCGATTTAGATGCCTTTAGCTTCTGCAACTTAATATTCCACTGATGCATTTATTTGTATATCATAAGATCAGGAAAAACTCAAGCTATATATAGGTATGTATCGTCTTTTGTTTAAATACTAGGGAGGCAAACAGTTCAATTAATTCAAATAATTAAAAAATATGTTACCTAACTTTCGTTGTTTCCCGAAGGTTTTGAAAAGTTTTGCGCAGTTGGCATGACTGTCAACTCAGATGGGTTGAATCGCTCCAG
>JARSSU010031663.1:0-27597 GCA_029619165.1 Eurosta solidaginis
TGCTGTTACACCCTATATAAAAAGGTAGTAGGTCAAAAGTTGAGAACTACAGGGGTATTACTAAACTTTCGGCTATTCCTAAAGTTTTTGAACAGATTGTTACCAGTCAACTTCAATATCAGTGCTCTTCCCTTTTATCTCCATGCCAACACGGCTTCATTCGTCAAAAGTCAACCACTACAAACTTGCTTGTATTTACCTCTTTAGTTATGGAAGGATTTTTAGCGAACAAGCAAACGGATGTCATCTATACTGATTTCTGCAAAGCATTCGATACCGTCAACCATGAGTTACTTATTCATAAGCTTGATTACTGGGCTTTCCGTTTCACCTATTAATGTGGCTGAAAAGCTATCTTTCTAACCGGACCCAAAAAGTCCTGTTCAAGTGCAATCTCTCGGAATCGGTTGGAGTTTCCTCCGGTGTACCTCAACGAAGTCATCTAGGCCCTTTGCTCTTTACCCTATTCATAAACGACTTGCCACAGATAATATTACATTTCCATATTATAATATATGCGGATGATGAAAAACTTTGCTACACTTACTGTCCTACCGATTTGAGTTCCTTGGATCATCTTCAGGCCGACTTAGACTCGTTCCATTGTTGGTGCACAACAAATTTACTATCTTTGAATTGCTCTAAATGTAAGCATATGACATTTCACCGAGTGATACCAGTTTTGAAACCGTATGTAATAGATGGTACCCCATTTGGAGCATATATCTATTGTAAATGATCTAGGTGTTCTTTTTGATCCGAAACTGAGTTTCAACATGCATATTTCATCTATTGCCAACAAAGCGTTGGGAGTACTTGGGTTCCTTAAAAGATGGGCTAAAGAGTTCGATGATCCGTATCTCACTAAGATTCTTTACACACCGCTGGTCCGTCCAATATTCGAGTATTGCTCATGCGTTTAGTGTCCTGTTTCTCAAAATCATATAAAGCGTCTTGAATCAGTTCAAAAGCAATTTTTGATATTCGCATTACGTGGCCTTAACTGGGGCTCAAGTCTCCACCTTCCACCATACAGAAATAGACTTCTTCTTATTAGCTTACCCACTCTGGAAAACCGGAGAATATTACTGGGGGTATTGTTCATCCATAACCTCATTATTGGAGAAATTGATTCTGCTGACTTTCTCAGCCCATTGTTTTTTCCTGTTCCTCCTAGGGTTTCCAGACACTACGTTCCTTTTTATTTACCCCTTTGTAGTCGAAACTTTGCTAAAAATAATCCTCTGCTTATCTGGTGCTCGCACTACAATGACTTGTATAGCTGTATCAGTCTTGAATTTACTTTTGCCACTATACGTAATGCAATACTCGCCTATCTAAACTAAGAGATACAAGCTAATTTATTTTTTAAAAGCTGGAATTATTATTTATTCCATAGAAAACAGACACGATATCTTATAAGGATGGATTGGATACATCGGTACTTCGACCGGTTCCCGCGTTCCCCCTACTGGGCATCCTGCATGAGTACGTCGCGTCAGCCCGCTTATGGGGACCAAGCTCCTTTCTGAGCACCTCGCGTAAGCTCCCTTCTGAGCTCCTCACGATGACCCGCCACTGGAGACACTTATATTAATCTTATTATTATCTTATATTAATCTTATATATACCATATATATTATATTCCATCCCATTTCGACCAATTTTGAACCCGACCCCTTTCGCTTAGACAAGACGTTTTTCAGAATTTTTTCAAATTTTTTCATCCAACTCAAAAAAAGTTATGAATTTAAAAAAAACACCGTTTTTGTTTTCAAAATGCTATAACTTTTTCAAAAATTGACCGGTTGGGATCTTTTTTTTTAAATGTGTTTTTAAATGTACTTTTCGGAAAAATACAAAAAAAAATTTAAAGTTTTTTTTTGTAATTTTTCAGTTTTTAGAGATTTTTCGAATTTCGCCATTTTTTTTTCTCATAAAAAACTTCAATCAATTCTGCAATCATCTCCACTAATACCGGAGTGGGCCGATTAATTGAAAAAAAATTTAAAAATTTTTTTGTATTTTTTCCGAAAAGTACATTTAAAAACAAATTTAAAAAAAAAGATCCCAAACGGTCAATTTTTGATAAAGTTATAGAATTTTGAAGAAAAAACACCGGTTTCCAACTCAAAATAAGTTATGAATTAAAAAAAAACTTATTGAAGTTTTTATGAGAAAAAAATGGCGAAATTCGAAAAATCTCGAAAAACTGAAAAATTACAAAAAAAAACTTTAAAAATTTTTTTGCATTTTTTCCGAAAAGTACATTTAAAAACAAATTTCAAAAAAAAAGATCCCAAACGGTTAATTTTTGAAAAAGTTATAGCATTTTGAAAACAAAAACGGTGTTTTTTTAAAAATTCATAACTTTTTTTGAGTTGGATGAAAAAATTTGAAAAAATTCTGAAAAACGTCTTTCGTAAGCTAGAAAAAGAAGAAAAACTTTCAGCCATTTCATAAGGGGTCGGGTTCAAAATTGGTCGAAATGGGATGGAATACCCCATATATTATACTTTAAATATTTAGCAGTCGACCGCTTTGTTTTTGAGTCGACTATAATTTTAGATAAATAAATAAATAAATAAATAAAATGAACTACCAAATAGAGAGATGTCAGCAGAGTCCTATTGCTAAGTCATATTGGACACAGTGGAAAAGTTTGCAGTTGATATCCGGTATGGGAGAGTGAGGATGGTCAATGTAAGAGGAACCAGATAAGTTGTTCCAAGGAAAAGGATTCCTGACGTTCTCAGTGAGCTACATAATGGTCCAAGTGGAGGTCATCTTGGAATCACGAAGGAACTTGAAAAAATTACGCAGAGATTCTATTGGGTTGGTTGCCGTCAGCCGGTTACTGAGTGGATTGCCAACTGCGAAGTTTGCAGAAGAGCGAAACGACCCAAAACCCGAAGTCATAGCCAGATGCAGCAATATACCTTAGGTGCACCATTTTAAATGATCGCCATGGATGACGCAGGTCTATTTCCTACTAGCAACCGCGGAAACAAATAACCACCAGGGATTATTTTAGCAAATGGCCAGAGGTATACCCAATTCCAAATTAAGAAGCGGAAACAGTGGCAGCCATGTTTACAAACAATTGGGTTGCAAGGTATTGTGTACCAATGGAGTTACGTTCTGACTGAATTTTGAATCAGCTGTGTTCCAAGAAATGTGTAAGACATTAGGCATTCGAAAACACAACTGCATTGCATCCTCAGTCCGATGATATGGTGGAATGATGCAAAGGAACCTTGGAGGAGCACTTAAGGAAAATCCTGGGCAAGTTCCGTAAATAGTGGGATACACACATATCCTTATTCTTGATGGCTTACCGATCGGCAGTACATGAGAGACAACGGGCCAAACCCCAGCAAAGGTAATTTTTGGTAATGACGTTCGACTGCCATCTAATTTGAAGTTTGGGATAAATGCCGATGCGGAGAGAAATACCAATAAATCCACTGGGGTCCTGGAGGAAGAGATGAGGGAAATACACGATCTTGTTAGACAACGAACCAAGATTATGAGTGACAAGATGAAAGCCAGATACGATAAAGCAGTTAATTCGGAAGGTTTTCTGGAAGGAGATTTGGTGCTGTTATACAACCCACAACGAAATAAAGCTTTGTCCCTGAAAATTCAGTGCAACTGGGAAGGCCCATACAAAGTTGTAAAACGGATCAGCGATGATGAAAGTTGTTCATTTGATCAGTATAGTTCAGACTTAGGTGGAGGGCAGTGTGGCGAATGTTAGCAATTTCGAAGCGTCACTGTACTGCTAGTAAATAAATGCAAGAAAACAGCAAAGTAAGCAATCACGCATATGTGCATGTAAACATGGCGGGGTGTAATAAAGCCTTTTGAGATAAGGTCTTTAAGGCCTTATATCGCAACCAAAGTGAAATAAAGCCTTTATTTTGTCATTTTCAAAAAAAGTTCTTATTTCACATTTAAACGCAATTAGGTCTTTTTTGAAATGTGCCATAACCCCTTTACTTATTTACGCGAGAACTTATGAAAATTCCAAAGAGCAAATAACCGTTATATTCATATGTATGTACAAATATTCTATATGTGCATGCTATGCAACTATTAGTTCCGTTAAGTTATTCATATTAAGCACGTGTAAACTGGTGGAAAATTAAAAATGCAAAGTGAAGGTGATTTTTTGAAATATAAAATAGTTCCAGCATTTCGAAAAAATAGTAATTTATTACAAACTCTAAATGAGGATCAATTGTATAAATTTAAATATTCGCAAAATAATATTAAATATTGTAACTGTTACCATGTTGAATGTTCAGTCAATATTGCAGTCGATTTAAACAATGGAATTTATTGCCGAAAAATAAAAGAAAATATTGAACATAATTATGCAATTCAAACAGAAACAATAAACAAAATTAACTTAGTTAATGCGATAAAAGCCAAGTGCTCTAATACGATGTCATTGAAGAGGTTAACTGTACGTGAAATATATGATGACTAGTGTTAAAAAGCAAAAAAAAACGGCACAATCATTGGAATTTGGTAAAATGCGAAAACAACTAATTAATTTTAGATCTGAGGTATATCCAAAGACACCTCGAAACTTTGAAGATGTAATACGCATCTATCAACATATTAATATTCAAAAGAACTTTGCATTTTCGAAATTTGAAAACGAATTACTAATGTATAGAAATGCGATAACTGAAGCCGAGTTTGGCTATTCCATTTTTTGCTTCACCTACAATTTGCAATGATATAATGGCAATGCCTGGAAATGAACCACGCAATTATTTAATTGATGGAACTTTCAATACAGTACCTAGTTCCGATACATTCAAACAATTGTTAATAATATATTTTGTGCACGCTGTGATTTAAAAACCATTTTATCCTTTTACATATGTACTGTTTGTTGAGAAGTATATATTTATTACATACGTGCATTCTCAGTATTTGGTAAAATAATATTTGTAATACATTTCCATTCATTTATGTATTGATGTCCAATAAAAGTTCAGACGCGTATATCCATGTTCCAATACATCCAAGCAAATATTTTGGATATGAAGCCCACTTCAGTAACTACGGACTTTGAACAAGCATTGCGAAAAGCATTGGAACATATTTACCCACATGCTCATTTGAAAACATGCTGATTCCATTTCACGCAAGCTGTGAGAAGAAATGCTTCTAAAATCCGAACTTTCTTACACAATTAAAAAAAATAATGAATCTAATACTGTTTTCACACAGACGGCTTATTGAATAATAAAGGCAGTTTTCTACATTAAGACGCTTATTGAGCTCAATCTTCCCTACAAAATTCGAATCTATAATTATTTTATTAGTAGCTAATCGAATGCCTAATGAAGTCAAAAGCACAATGCAACTCTGTTGGCAGCGTTCCGCTTCTTAGTTTTTGGTGTGTTCAGTGCTTAAAAATGTCATTTGTCAAAGTAAATGTCATTGTCTGCATGGCGGAACGATACAAGGTGGCCGCATCGAACAGCTGATTATAACCTTTTTTATTTGATTTGATACATCAACTACCGGCGCAGTACGATTTTGACATTTGTCCATCGAATTTACAAGTACATGGAATTTTTTTATGTTTGTAGGTATGTCACCATGCTGCCACCTTGTATCGTTCCGCCATGATTGTCTGTCATATAGCATTGTCATTTAATTCGCTTGACATTTCATCCTTCATACTAATCGAGCAGTTACTTCTGTGTGAAAGCAAACAATTTACGATTTCATTAGAAGGTGAAATGAGATCATTAAGTTTCTGTGTGAAAACAGTATGTGTTTTTCGAAAATTTTTGGTACTTCCATTATTGAAACCTTGCTATATAATAACTGCATTTAACATTCTTAAATGTCAGATTATTAATGGCGAATTTAATAACCTATTCGAACAATTAACCCCTATACACAAGAAAAAACATTGATTAATTCTTTCAAATTTTTTAGGAAGGTGCAGAAAAAATATCTGTATATATGGAACCTATAAAAACAACAAGCTCAGCAGAAGCGTTTAATGGGCAAATGTCAAAGAAACTTGCAAAAAATGGAAATTTTTATAAGTTTCTTGATTTTTTATTGGATACAGATTTCATTAAATCGATAGATTTTAAAAAATCATTGAATGGATGCGTTTCAATATATAAAGAACATTCAAACAAGCAACCTTAACGTGAAAAACTTATAAAAACAGTTCTAGAAAATTCAGAAAATCCAACATTATGTGTAAACGATTGTATCAAACAGCTAAGCTATAATATGTTATTTTTAAGTTCAGTTAACTACAATGAAGAATTTATTAATGAAGAAGAAGAATCAAATAATCGGATAGAGGTTTCTACTCCCAATACATGCGATATTATTATCTTAACGTGCGTTATATGCTTTCGAAATCAAAGAAATATCTTATTATTACCATGCAGTAATTTCAAAATTTGTAGTGATAGCTTTCAAAAAATGTAACATAACCACAAAAGCAATTCCACTTCAATTTTATGCCCAATATGTAGAGCAATTGTACAAGAAGGCAAATTAATGTTTGTTTAAATTCAACTTATGTTTTCTTTTTTCTTTGAACAGTTTTTTTGTATTACATTTACTATAATATTTTTTTGAAATAAAATTAAAATCTTTGAAAGTTCTTATGAGTTAAAAAGAAAAGAGGTTATTTGTCTACATAGTATAGCGAGGACAAAGGCCAAAAAAGCAGAATTCTCTTTTCTGCAAGCCGGGCTATAATTTTGAATTTAACAAGGGAGTTGCGGCGCGATGATGGCGCTGCTCGCTTCTGGTACGTTGGGCGCGACGCGCGAAGGCCGGATCACGGCGCTGTTGGCGCGGCGCGCGATATGCTGTAATGGCATGTTCAAGGTGGCGTTGTAGGTCAAGGTGGTTTAGTAAATTGGTATGGATTATAAGCCTTTTTTGGTCGTTGTCCCCTATACCAGGCACTTGCCACAAAGTGAAATAAAACCTTTAGAACCTTATTTCACATTTCAAGTGAAATGAGAACTTATTCTTAATAAAGGGCTAATTAATGGTGACTTATAACCATAAAACCATAACCAGATAAAACAGCTGATCGGAGCTACCTTATGGAAATCAATGTAATCGATTAATGGTGCCATACCATAATGCTAACGCCATAACCATACCATAGCCAACCAATTGGTTTTTGGTTTTTCGCCATATTCATAACCTACAAATATTTGAGTTGGTGAATTTATTAACTTTTTGTATAATTTATTTATTGTTTTGGATACGTTTTGACTAAGAGACTTATTTTTTGTGGAATATGTTTGTAATTTTTTGAGTTTTCTTCATTTTTATGAAATTTTCAGGATTTTTAGGTTAGGGCAGCATTAATCGATCACATTGGAGATGGATATGGATATGAGTATGGTTACGACTATGGCGTTAGGGTTAAGGAAGTTTAATTTGGACTTAAAGGCTTTATTTCTTAATCGATAGCGATATAAGGCTTTGAAGGCCTTATTTCAAAAGGGCATATTACACCCCGCCGTAAACATCATATACATGCAAACAGGGAAGCTAAGAGCGAAAAGATTATTTCACACACAGACATGTAGTCATCACCTAAGAGCAGAAGTTCCCTGCAAAAAATCGTGCGATAAATCCCTAACGAAAGCGGTCTGCGATTGATCTCTTTTGTCCACATTGGGGTATAATTGATCCCCTATAGTCCCTTTTGGGTATATTTGACATCAGTCAGTTTGAAATTTATGTAGCCAATTAAAAAAAAACGCCAATAAAATACAAACAGCAACGAAATTAATAAAATAAAAAGATTTTATGTGACCGAATAGCATTATTTAAAACAATTCGAAGCTCTATACCGAACCTAAAATACTAGGACTATATATTCCATTATCGTAATATTTGTTTTGTTTTTATTATTCTACAACACCAATAAGAAAAAAATATAAGAATATTGTATTAGAGTTTAAAAAATTATAAAATCTGTAAGAAATTCCATACGGGTAGAAATAGGACTGGTCCGACAGTACCCATAGGCGAACAAAAGAGACTTGTGTGACTCTGGATGTAGAGGCACGAAGAGAATATGTCCGACACCACCCGTATAGATGCAAAAAGGGTCCGTCGGGCAGCTTGAGCGCCGACCATTCGGCCATAGTAGTATAGCGTCATCAATAATAAGACGAACAGACTACCTGATTCCCTATCTGCCCTTCGAGGGAGATATTAATGCCACAATAGAGGTGGACGGTTGGCGCAAGGGTGCTCAAATGGCGGACCAGGCGATACATGTGTACACATATGGCTTCAAAGTAGTGGAAAGAGTAGGGTATGCGGAATACTATGCTGATCCGCAAATCAACAGATCCTACAGGCTGCCGGATTACTGTAGCGTTTTCCAAGCGGAAATATTAGCTGTAACCAAAGCAGAAGAGAACAGCTTAAGCTGCAACCGTGTTAACTTTTATATTGACAGTCAAGCGGCAATTAAGGCAATAATCTCGCATAGCACAGCATCTAAATGCGTGTTAGAGCGTAAGCAGTCCCTCGAGAGAATCGGGACAGAGAGAAGCATACACTCTAAAGCGAAAATCGCAAATTTACTACCAAAATGGTAGGCAACAATTTCACCACTATAAATGTGTAATATTACACATCTTCATTTTTACAAATCTCTTGTTGAATTTTACGCAAAAATGTGTAATACTTTAGACACTATATGCCTAAAATTGTACGCACCAGTTGCTTATATTTACAACCTAAGAACGCGATTTTAAACACTAAGGGCCTAATTTTGCTTGTAGCGAAAAAGTCGCAACAAGCCATTGAACAATTGAATTGGTGGTACACAGTGGTGAAACCTTCAACCACGGCGTCTTCAGCAGAATGATTATTTGAGAAATGGACTGCATAGACATTGTAGCTTTAAAACTATTTATTGCATTTTGGAAACAAGCATTCAAACAAATTGGAACTCAGTTCCCTATGCCATATAAATGCAAATGATAACTCCTTAATTTGCAGAACTGCTTTGCACACACTTTACACACAAACATTTCCAATATATTTGTAAAGCTTATTCACTTATTTATATTTACATATAATTTATATTTATTGACCTATTTATAATTATATTTTAAAGTTTATTCACTGTTTTCCGCCACGAGACGACAAACGCGACGATTTCACAGAAAATGAAAATTTACAGTTACCTAAAGCAAAATAAGTGACCGAAATTTAGACATTGTTGTGTGAAATTACAAAGCATGTATACTTTTGCACACTTATTGCGTAAAACTACGTACTCTTCGGGTGTAAATCAAAATATTACACGTTTCTTTTATAGTAATATCATCCATTTTTTTACTTTCAACATGAATACGTACAAAAAGTGGGCATTTTTACACCAAAAAAATTATTTCAACAGGAATTTACCCCTATTTTAGTCTTAACTTCATACAAAAGCTTTAGAGTGTGCATATTGGGTCCCAGGGCATATGGGAATACACGGGAATTAAAAAGCGGATGAACTAGCTAAAAAGGACTCATCCCTTGAAACTCGCTCCTCAGACGTCCCAATTAGACTGGGCGTGATTAAGCGAAGGCGAGAGGTGCACATGATCGACCAAGCAGGAAAGGCGTGGGTTCAAGCGCGGGGCTGTAAAGTGTCGAAGATTATGTGTAGGTCTTACAACCTTACACTAACAAAGTTGCACAGATCGTTGAACTTTGCGATACAGTTCAGCTTCACACGTCAGATCCTTCTTTCAGCGACATTCTCCAAGCACGCATAGCTACATTAGCAAAGAGAGCTGGTACTGTTGAACAAATTTCTTGGCCTCTCTCACCTTAGCAATTTTTTCATCTTTCTTTGCTGCACTCTCCCAACACTACAATCAAGTGCACTCAGCTCAATACAAAAACGCGACATCGAAGCAGGGGTCCCCGAAATCAAAACTGTGGCGGTGTGAGTAAAACTAAAATCATTTTATTGGTGGTGGTTTAGTTGGTGATGAAAAATCAATGATGTAGGACGTATGCATGCATTTGCAATTCCGCCTATTCCAAATCTTCTGCTAACGTTCAAATCACTAAATTGTTGAATAAATAACGCCAATATTGAATAATGCAAAAAATGGATTTTATTAAAGTACTTCACAATAACACTTATACTTCGCAACTGATAGCTTTCTTAACCCATTTGCGCTCTATGTACTATATAAACGACACCAATATAAGCCATGCCTAAAACTTGGCTACGAATTTTATAACAAAACTATTTAAATGTGCAGCCACCTTGTAATATTATCTTCGTTTTGCCTAAGATTACAGATAAATTGGTATAACAGATGACTCCAGATTTTGACATTTGCACATGCAGTTTTCACATCGGAGTTAGTCAGAAGAAAAATTAGCGATTTTTCATCAAAATATTGTAATTACCATTTAAATAATCATAATTTTAAAGTGTAAAAAGACAAAGCTAATCTTATTTAGTGCCGTGCGTGTAAATGTTTGTGATTTGCAGGATTTAGGAAATCATTTTGTCAACTGTCGCTTTTTAGTACAATGGGCACATGTGGTATGTATGTTCATGCACCGTAATGCGAATTTCGATGACGATTCTGAATGGAACGATAGTGATGACGAACCTTGTGTAGCAAAATAAGACGTTTAAATCCGTCTGACTCACGGCCAAAATGGAAAAATGCACGCCGTCTTACTCCTCCCAGTTTATGAATAATGATTGCTCATCGCGAAAAGTCGTAGTTATTGAACAGCTACCTAACCTTTCGTCGGTAGAGATTTTTGAAAAAAATATTTGATGAGGAGGTACTCCATTTGATCAAGCAGAACACTAACCTGTATGCTGCCTAAAATAATAGGCATGACTTCGTACTGGACGATGATCACCTACGGATATTTTTGGGTATCCTAATACTATCTGGCTATCATAGACTACCACGTGTTATGACGAAGATCTTGAAGATTCTATTGTGTCGAACGGTATGCCACGAAACGAAACTTTCACTTAGTTGATAATAGCCTTGCATATACTTCCAATGATAAGATGTTCAAAATTAGACCCCTGCGTGACCTATTGATTCAAAAGTTTTGTCAGAACGGGATATTTCATGAGAACATTTCGATCGTCGAATCAATGATAAAATATTATGGCCACCATCCCTCTAAGCAATTCATTCGAGGTAAGTCAATTAGATTCGGTTACAAAAACTGGGTAGCAGCCAGTTCTGATGGTTACTCCTATGTTTTTGATGTATATTGCGGGAAACATCTGTCACCTCAAAAGGTCATAGAGTTGTCAAATCGTTGTTACTAAAAATGCCTTCGATACCTGAGGAACATACAATTTATTTTGACAATTTTTTTACTAATTGTGATTTACTGCGAGACTTGAAAGAAACTGGATATAAAGCAACTGGAACAATGCGTGAAAATCGCATTGGTATTCGTGGTAAAAATGGTGGTGGGTTATCTTCACATACATGCTTGATATGAGCATATCTAACACTTGGCGTATACATACTTTATCTAGCGAAAATAGGTTCGACCAATTGGCTTACAGACGGCACATTGTTCGGAGCTGCCTTAAGAACCGTAACGTTAACAAAGCTCGTCCATCCGGCTGTGTCGTAGCAGTTCCAAATAGGAACAACGGAAATACCCCTGGAAAGCTTCCCAAACAGCTACGATATGTATATATATATATATTGATATGTACAGGATGCCAAAAAACGTTATACATTGACAAAGAATGTTTTAAAATATATCACTCATAAGTGCCCACTGTACTAAATAAAGTACACCCTCAAAAGTCAACTTTTATCACTTTTTCGTAAATTTGTAATACTAAACTTAATTAATGATTTGTAAGATGACAAAACTGCAAATAAATATAAATGGGTTAAATCAAACTGAATTGCTGATTGCTCGTTATACTCTTCGATTTCCTCGTTCCATACTTCTGGGCGTTTCCAGAATTTACTTAGTTTCTGCTATAAAATTATAACTACAGATGCACGTGTATAGATTCTCATATGCGCGTGGATATGTGAGAAACACTTCCACAGATTATTATTAAAAAAATTTTTTAAGTTAAACGGTTTTATTGAAAACAATACTTACATGAAGTAATAATAATACGAAAAGCTAGAAAATAATTAGGTAGGTCCTAGGTACTAGTCATCACACTCCTTATCAATCTATGGCGTTGATCAGACAATTAAATAAAAGCGTTGGACGCGTCATATTTCTACTGATAGTCATAAGTAAAACTAACTGAACCTTAATCAGTCACATGTTTAGAAATTTCACGCGCCCAACGCTTTTATTTAATTGTCTGATCAACGCCATAGATTGATAAGGAGTGCGATGACTAGTACCTAGGACCTACCTAATTATTTTCTAGCTTTTCGTATTATTATTACTTCATGTAAGTATTGTTTTCAATAAAACCGTTTTACTTAAAAAAATTTTTTTAATTATTTTATTTTCAAGTTTTTAGCCTTTATTTAATTGCCTATTATTTCTCATTATATTTAGTTCATTTAGTGACTCATTATCACAAGGACTCTTTCCTAACAATTTGTTACAACCTAAGTCCGCAATACAAAATCCTTCCAAAGACTTTACTCGACTCTGCGCCACGTATGCTTGTCCCTCCTCCAACTCCAAAATATTTTGATGTCATTTCTACCGGACTGTATGCAATATTTGTTCCAAATATGAGCCAAATCGGGCATCATAGGTCGCTTTCTATTCATATATCTATGTATTATGTGTTCCAAATATGGGCAAAATCGGACCACAAATATGATTTTTGTGAATATCTCGATCCTTCCGCCACCTAGCGATGATTTTTTTTTGATAGGTCGCTTTCAATTCTTGTATGTATTAAGTGTTCCAAATATGAGCCAAATCGGGCCACAAATACGATTTTTGCGAATATCTCGATCCATGCGCCACCTAGCGGCGATTTTCTTTCACAGGTCGATTTCTATTCTTGTATGTATTAAGTGTTCCAATTATGAGCCAAATCGGTCCACAAATACGATTTTTGCGAATATCTCGATCCATGCGCCACCTAGCGGTGATTTTTTTCTTATTATTGCATTGTCATCGGGTTCTGAACTATATTCCAAGTTCCAAGTATTGTAGCTTATCGGGAAGTTACTTAAATTTCAATTACAAGATTCGTTCACAACGGCCGTGCAGCCATGCATGCGGCCATGCGGCCTGTCAACTCAAGCTAAATAAAACCGTTTAAAAAGTACAGTTTTGCATTACAAAAAGTGTCTGGCTGGACAAAGCCACTATGGAAATTGTCTGGCAATAAGGCTAGTGGCTTCTTATATCGTGACGAAGACCATATCAAAATCAGTCTTTATAGAATGACGAAAGGAAGGTCTATTTTTCTGCATAATTTTTGCACGATATCTGTTTAAAGCCACCATGACTCAAGTTTTATAATAGACCAGCGATCCTGTTTCAGTTGGAAGTATGCACTGACGAAATTTCAACTTTTATAAAATGACAAAGGTCTGGCAGTCACGGGCTCTTAGACTATTACTTGATTTTATTGCTTTCCAATGACACTTAACTCAAAACATATTTATTATACCACACTGTCTCTTCCTCGATATCAATAAATCGTAGTAACGTCAGTTGCCAAATCTAGCCACAACATTTCACCATTCTAAAAGAATTTTATAGAATTCCCACATTAGTTGGCAACCCATTACCCAAACCGCCATCTTTTCTTATTACGTTTTGTTGTGCTGATCTAGTCACACGCGTTTTTTATTGAGAACTGAAATATATTAAATTGAGCAACAATCTTATAGGAAAATAAGAAATGGGAGTGTCACAATCAATTCTGAACGACGCTATGCGCAGAATTGCGCAATTGGCGAAAGAGGTTGAAAAACGAAAAATCATTCGCAATGTAAAGCCCAGTAGTCGTCAGCCTAAACAGCACATTCGACGTTCTGTTAGCAGCGACTCCACTTCAAGTAGCCGTTATTCATTGCATCAATCAACTAGATATTCGCAGCATAGAGGTTATGTGCACATGTCTAGACGTTATTCGTCTTCATCCTGTAGCTCGGGTACTACCCGGTATTCACGCTCGAGAAATGGTGAAAATTCTAATAGAATTCGCTACAGGTCGACGCATAGACGTTCTGAAATTGACGGTGAGCGTATCGCGAGACGAATGACACGTCAAAAAATCAACCCCGGCGAGCGTCACCTGCGAGGTACGACAAGGGCGTCAGGCAACTCACCTGACATTGCTAGCAATAGCTCAAATTTCAGAATTATGCCAATAACATTGAACCGTTCAAGAATTGAAATGTATCGCCAGAGTCCCCAGATAAGGAAGTTGCTTTGCCTGACTATGTTAGCATATATTGGTCCGAATACTGCCGCACGCGCCCAAAGCCATACAATATTACAACCTATTGCTGAAAATTGGTCAGCTCTGGCAAGATAAGGGCTATCAAAAGAGAGCTCATAAGAGCTGTTGAACAAATATCCAATACCAGACATTTTTCCTGGCTTAGGCGGTCCAGCTTTAAACCCGGAGCTGAAATTAACTTTGACGGCTCATGCTATCAAAAGAGACAATTATCAACTGCCACTTCAAAATCAACTGGGGCGGCGTTGAGTGCTTTAGGTAGTGTTTTCAAAAACATTAAAGCAAGACCCGGAAAATGAAACAAATAAGTTCATCAATACAACTCTGAGAGACGCTGGCAGAATGTTAACCGATTTACATTATAAGCTATCTACAACCAGATGCTTGTTTATCTTGCCTGGTCTGACTTTATTGTCAAAAAATTTTGCAACAGAGGGTCCGGTCGACACGCTACTGTTTGGAGAATCGTTCACCGAACGAGTAAAGACAGCCTCTACATTGGAAAAGCAGGCAATGGCATGCTTAAAGCATCGTCAGGTACCACAAAGACCGCAACTCCGAAAACAACGCCGGGATATACGCAAAAACAGTATTTAAACTCGGAACCACCTGTCAGGAAATACAGCCAGAAGAAGAGCTATCCAGATAGGAGCCAATATATCCCGGAACAAAACAGGTCATCATCGGGTCAGCAAGAATCGCAACAACCATCGTCGTGTTAGATGAGGTAAGCAATATTGCAGATCACCTCAGATGAGGGCGTTCTGCAAGTCGAAGCAGGGTATGAAATTCCATTTTCCTTGCCAGTTTACCAGGAACATGTACCCAAATGACCTGAAATCAGGCATGAAGAAATTGCAGACTATGAAGCAGAAATTGAAAAGCTTCTCAGGACTCGTATCATCGTATTTTTTAATAGCGAAACCAAATTGTGGTAAAAGATTTATTTTGAATTTAAAGAGGCTCAATAAATTTATTATTGCTCCCCATTTCAAACTTGAAGATTGGAAGACGGTAACTCAAATAGTATCAAAAGATGCTTTCATGGCCACTATCGACCTTGAAGATGCTTATTTTTTGATACCGATACATCCAAATTTCCGAAAATACCTAAGATTTAGTTTTGGAGGTCAATTGTACGAGTTCAACTGCTTGTCCCTTCGGGTTATCAGTAGCTCCTTACATATCTACCAAGGTGATGAAACCAGTCGTGAAGGAGTTACGGTCGAGAGGTTGGCAATCGGTCGTGTATCTTGATGATATACTACTACTGGGAAATTCTCCTATGCACTGCAAGAATAACGCCATAGAAACCATGTCGCTTTTACCAAGAGTAGGTTTCAAGTATATGGGGCAGAAGCATGGACCATGACAACAGCAGATGAAGCGGCTTTGGGAGTGTTCGAGAGAAAATTTCTTCGAAAGATTTATGAACCTCTACGCGTTGGCGATGGCGAGTACCGAAGAAGATTTAATGATGAGCTGTACGAGCTATACGCAGACATCAACATAGTCCAGCGAATTAAAACGCAGCGGCTGCGCTGGCTAGGCCATGTTATGCGAATGAAAGATGATGCTCCGGCCAAGAAAGTGTTTCTATCGGAACCCGCCTATGGAAGCAGAGGTAGAGAGCGGCCCCCACTCCGTTAGAAGGACCATGTGGAAAACGATTTAAACTCCCTTGGTGTGAGCAATTGGCGCCGGTTGGCGGAGCGAAGGAGCGACGGCCAAAACCGTTTAGACGGTTAAGCGCCAATTAAGTAAGTAAGTAAGTAAGGTTTCAAGATAAACTACCAAAAATCACAGCCAGAACCGTCTCATATTTGCAAGTTTTTAGGATTCGTAGTAAATACACGAAAATTTTGTTTGAGTCTTCCGCAACACCTTTTCCAGTTTAAGTTCAGAATTCAAGTTCAGAAAATTACAATTCAAGTTCAGAATTTCCAATTTAAATTCAGAAATTTACAATTAAAGTTCAGAAATTTACAATTCAAGTTTAGAATTTTCAATTCAAGTTCAGAAAATTACAATTCAAGTTCAGAAATTTCAATTTAAATTCAGAAATTTACAATTCAAATTCAGAAAATTACAATTCAAGTTCAGAAATTCCAATTTAAATTCAGAAATTTCCAATTCAAGTTCAGAAATATCACATTTAAGTTCAGAAAATTACAATTTAAATTCAGAAAATTGCAATTCAAGTGCAGAAAATTACAATTCAAGTTCAGAATTTTCAATTCAAGTTCAGAAAATTTGTCGGGTATTTTTTTTTCATCCAATGGAAATAAATGTATGTAAGATGGTATCTATATGTTAAGGAAGCATTGGACATCTTAACTCGTTTAAATCAATTTTGCGAGATAAGAAGCAATTGCAATGTCATCCGGCTATATTCTTAGCGTCACAACCATTGATCTGCACTGAGTATGACAGCAGTGATGACGAAGATATAACCACTTAAACAGTCCTGGAAGTAACGTATAGGTACTGTCTGTATAGATCTTGGCGCCATATATCATATCATGCCAGCTTTTCCTGTTTCGCGGTGTTGGGAGCACCATGAGAGGTCAAGTCTTCCTCCACCTTCACAACTCTGTGGAGGTCTCTCCCTTCCACTGACTCCAAACTGCTGTTTCGACTGAAGTACTTTCCTGGCCGTAGAGTCATCATGCACTTGTTGGAAAGCATTATCCTCCCTTTGATTTCAAGGTTCGGGATGAACACACCTTGAAGAAAACTTGGGGTACACTATAGAGATATACACCGCCGATAAACGCCACCGTTAAACGCCGCAGCCGAATTTGGGCGTTTTTCGCACGCCACCGCCGAATGTCAAAAATATCGGCGCGGCGGCGGCGGCAGCGAGGTCCGGCGCGATACTACATTTTCTCGTTTAAGACTGTTTAGGCCATGTATTTTTCATGTCGAAAATTGGTCGGATATGGTCGAAAGTGGTATCAACGGATGCGCATCACTGTTATAAGAAACTAATTGCGAAGATTAACTCTTTCTAACTGTTCCAAAGTTATTTAAAAAAACAGGCGTTTTCGATGTCAGCTTAACACGCACTTTGCATCACCCAATTGACCAAGTTATTAAAACAAAACACTAAAAGGAAAGTTTAATAATAAATTTATATGCCCACTTTGCATATTTTTATTTTTTTTTAAATTAATAATGAACAATGAATTCAAATAAAATGACCCTCAAATTTTGAAAAAGCAAATTAGCCAAAAAAGGTGCCGATTTAAAAAAAAATTATATTGCGATTGGTTGAAAGAATAAGCGAAATTAGTTATGCAAAATCATTTATCCTTAATCCTGATTCTTACCTCATACTTAAGTTGAGAATATATGTACGTATGAGAAGGGTTTGAAAAATCACTTGGGCTTACATTCAAACATTTGTTGTTTATTTGCGAAACTATACAATATTGGCGGCCACCGTGGTGTGATGGTAGCGTGCTCCGCCTATCACACCGTATGCCCTGGGTTCAACTCCCGGGCAAAGCAACATCAAAATTTTAGAAATAAGATTTTTCAATTAGAAGAATTTTTTCTAAGCGGGGTCGCCCCTCGGCAGTGTCTGGCAAGCGCTCCGATTGTATTTCTGCCATGAAAAGCTCTCAGTGAAAACTCATCTGCCTTGCAGATGCCGTTCGGAGTGGGCATAAAACATGTAGGTCCCGTCCGGCCAATTTGTAGGGAAAAATCAAGAGGAGCACGACGCAAATTGGAAGAGAAGCTCGGCCTTAGATCTCTTCGGAGGTTATCGCGCCTTACATTTATTTTTTTTATTTATACAATAGCGTCTGAAATGTTAATTTTGATTTTCACACTTCATCCTTCAATACCCAAGTCGCCCGGTTTGACATTTCCTAAAGTCCTATCCAATTGATTGATCACATTGATTATAGCCTATCAACCAAGTTTAAATATCACCTACACGTTACGGCTCCTTTTACAAATGTGAATACGTAGGTACATATATTTACCAGGTGTGGCTTTGTCCTTCGCAAGAACACTCAAAGTGGTGAAGTAAAGCTTTCCCAAGACAGTCGAACTAATGACCGTGTGTGCTACTACCCTAACGTAGCGGACAGTCGAACTAGTCTGAAAACGGAAGCTACGCGGTCATCCATAAAGAGCTCTTATATCATAAGGCCGGAAACCACAGTTAACATCTTTCAACTTAAAATCGGTCGACTTTCATTCTAAAATATCGGTTTTGGTTGAACGAAGACTATTGAAATCAATGTTGTGAAGACAAACGTCTGCAAACTTTGGTCCACATTTTAAAATTTTATCCAGGGTCCTTGTAAAATTTAAATTATATAGATGCGCCGAGGATTATACGATTTTCACCCATTCCGCAATGACATCCACTTATACTGCTTACATTTCGAGGGCGGCATCCTAGCCGAATAGTCACTCCCTAACGTTTCAAGGTGCTTCTCTGGTATCGCTCGGAGCATAGCTGGACAAAAGCATCCGTTGGAAAGTCTTCGTAGCTACGCCTAAAGCTTCTAGGAAAGTGACGTCGACGAAGGTATGAGTTCGAAGTTCGCAGTCCTATAGCTTCTGTGCTGGCATATGGTGTGAGGGTCAGGAGGCGTGGTAGCGACTGGTCGTCGGGATTGCTACTGTTCGCACATCGGAATTGTAGCTCTTAAAAACAGCCGAAAAAACTGGAGGCGCCCTGTGCGACGAGTCATGATATTTATAGATCATTAATAGCAACCGTAAGTCGCCTTTGTGCGTGACCGCCAAGCAGCCACAAATGATTTAAAGAAATTGTGTTCGCGATGATTATTAGGTTTAACCCTAGGTGAAAACTACGCTTTACACGAGATATACAGACAAAAGTGTGACTATTTTATGTATCTCTATTCTTTCAGCAGACGCAGCAGTACCAATTCCAAAGACCGGGGTTAGGTTCGAAGCCCCTCTGGAGTAAATGAACGAGGGGCAATCCCTCCGCAAGGAGCTACTCCTGAAAATTTTTGAACGGTCTGCGAGATCTTGAGGCAAAAACCCGGATCTTTCCGAAATGGCCAACACGTTGTTTTCCTTAAATACATAAAAACAAAACCTTTCCTAAATATTATATTTTTAAATAGAAAAATCAAGCTTTTTAAAGTAAAAACACCGACGTACTCCGGCGCGCGCTCACGCCGCCGCCGCCGGTATATAATAGAGCCTACGCCGCCACCGCCGATAAAGTGGTCGGCGTAAACCTCTAGTACACTATACCCAAACCACCATTTTGGCAACATGGTCAACGAAGCATCAACACTTCCGCAAGTAACATATAAGTATAAAATTAATTAATTAAAATAACTTTTGAAAATTAACACCCTACTTATAAATTTCTGAATCTAACTATAATTTCAGACCTTGAAATGTAATTTTCTGAACTTGAATTGCAATTTTCTGAACTTGAAATGCAAATTATGAACTTGAATTGTAATTTTCTGAACTTGAATTGTAGTTTTCTGAATTTAAATTGGATTTCTGAACTTGAATTGTAATTTTCTGAACTTAAATTGGAAAATCTGAACTTGAATTGTAAATTTCTTGAACTTGAATTGTAATTTTCTGAACTTGAATTGCAATTTTCTGAACTTGAATTGTAAATTTCTGAACTTAAACTGGACAGGTGTAGAGAAGCGAGAGAAAATCAAAACGGCAGCAAAAATTTAAAATTAATGACTGAGGTAAAAATTGCTTTTCTGGCCCAATTTATAGGATACCTTGTCGCAGCTTGTCCTGCAGTTCAATATGGAATGCTTTATACCAAGCAACTAGAGACAGAAATTCCTAGGTGGGTACATGTGGCTGTGCATGAAGGACCAAGATTGGTGGAAAAATAACATTGATGGAGTCAATAATCCCATCAGAGAAGGAAAATTTGCGTTTGGAGATTTTCTGTGATGCTCCGTTATCTGGTTGGGGAATCGTTTGCGGGGAGAATGTTCACATGATGGTGGGAGCGACGACGGAGAGAGCAAACCAGATTAACCGCCTTGAGCTAAGAGCAGCATTCTACAGATTAAAATGATTTGCAACAAACTTAAAGTCGACTGAAATATTGCTAAGAATAGGATATATAGATTAATTTTATCTATATTTAATATATTGTTTAGGGACAACTCAAACCCCCCCCGCCCGCCGCGGCATTTAGTTTTGTATAAAATATAAAACAAAACATAGTGTGGTCCGAGTAGGGCTTTTTTTTCTAGATTTTAGTTTTTATACTAAGCTCGGCAAATATATATAAGGGCAATTCAGTTTAATCCACAACAAAAACCTAGCCGCACACTTATTTAAAAAGGAAATTAAATTTGGACCAATTGCATCCACAAATCTCGGTGAAAAGGAGACATTTAGGGAAAAATCTTTAATGTTTCGGCCTACCACAACGGTGACAAAAAAAAGAGGGGAAGGGGGAGAAAGAAACGGATAGTGAGGGACTGGAAGGGGGAGGAAAACAAGTTACAGGCACGGGTGGGGAAAGGGGAAACAGGAAGGGGAAACGTCGTTTTTAAAAGGGGGGAAAGTGAGAGCTTTGTGATGCTGCAGCAGTTACGTTCCAAGGTCTCTTTGTCTCGCCACTCTCCCTCCGTCGCGTTCGTTGTACCCCCCCCCCCCTCGCTCTCTCTCAGTAAGCCTCTTCATCCCTCCCGAAATGGCCCCTTCCGAATAGCTGCTCCAAGCAGTTTTATACAAGCCAACATTTATTATTATTAAGATCATCCACCCAAAAAACACAAACTAGGTTATAAAATTAATAAAAAAAAACATAAAAAAAAAAAAGTGTAGTTCTCGAGGGGTAATTTTAATTTTTTCTTTAATATTGCTGGTGTGTTAATGGTTGGTGTTTATAAGATAGACAATCGTGATAAGTGTCATTTACAAACAGACCGGACTTAAGTTATTGAAAGTTGGGTGTAAAGCTGCATCTTGGATATAATTTTGCTGGGTGGATTCAGTGAGCCCCTTTGAATTTAGATAGAAATGAATCTTAGATGATAGATTAGGCGTGGAATTACTATTACTTTGTATATGAATATAGAGGAAGTTGTCCTTCCTCTTTAAAACCGTTTCACTATTAATTTTACTTCATATTCATATCTTACCTGTCTTTCTGTCGCCTTTTTTCAATTTTCCACTTTCTTTTGAAAATTTTTGTTTTTTAAGTAAAAAAATACTGACGGGTCTGGAAATCAGAACGACAATGTTTTAATTTGTGAAAAATGTGATACAAAATAAAATTTTTTTTTTATTATATTAGTATGTTTAAAAATTTTCATTTTGTTATAGACTTTTTTTTTTTTTTTATTAAGGGTTCTTCCTAATATTCCTCTTAAATCCCCGACGACCCATTATACAGCTAATTTACTTACGAAACCCCACAGCACTAAAAGCCAGGCTATTAAAGAAAAGGAAAGATAAGGAAGGAAAAGGAAGGAAGAAGAACACGGCGCCAGATCGACTAGTAAGAGAAAACTGTAAGCGGGCTACTTGCTAGACAGCGTCTACTGATAAGAAACAGCCTAGTAAGAACATAAGAGAAATTGAAAGAAAAAAAGTAGGAAAAGAAAAAAGAAGAAGGAGAAGAAAATAGAAACCACAAGCAAGCCAACCGCTATTAAAACAAAGAGGATTAGTGAAAAAAGAAAGGGTTATTTTAAATGAATAAACTTCACTTGAAAATGATGAAGAAGGGCCCAAAAGGCAAAAACACGGGAATGGGGTAAGTTGCCTCTAGGGGCGTCTATAATCGGGGGGGGGACGCACAACGACCCCAACAAAAAAAACAGATAAAAATAAATAAGAAAGGTGCGAAGGGGGTGCTTTTCTTGTGTAAGATGATAATCCTGATAGGATTTAATGGACGAGCCCAGTAATTTAAACTAGTGATCCGTTTCCGCATTTAATGACCGCCCACACGTCCTATTACATTCTGATTGGTAAGTAACCTACAAACGACAACCTCTCTGCGTTGAGAGTACATTTTCATGCCATTTGGAGAGTTTAATGGGGGGTAGCAGGTTTTCCTTATTTTCTATCTAATGTGTTGGATGGTTTTTTGTACTCGGAGTAGCATATTTCGCCGCACGCTGCTCGGCCCCCCGACTTCTCGCGATGCGCGTCTCCGCGGGTCCCCGCAAGCTCCCGGCCCTGCCGCGGGCCCGGCCGTCGGAGGCATGTGCTGATGTGTTTCGGCCAGGCAGCGAGTTGCACGCGGGTGCGTTGTGGTGCCACGACGTCTGGCGCGGAAGTGGGGCACGACGGGAGGGGTGGCCGCGGGGCAAAGGAGGGGAGCAAGTCAGTCGACTGGGCCTGGCGCCGCTTCTTCTTGAGGCGGGGGCGGAAACTGCCTCGCTCTGTCTGCCCGCTGTGAACCATATTAAATCTCAGGTCTTGGCGCCAACCCCCCCACGAATTCCCGCCACGATCCTCTCCTCCCCCTTATCCTTCACAAATGATTTTTTCAACAAACAATCAATACAATAAATACAGCGCAAATTTTAAAAAAATGGTTTGTCGTTCTTTCTCCACTTTCTTTTGTCTCGACTCCTATTGCGTAGTAGGCAACCAACAAATTAGGTATGGTGACAAAGAAATAAATACCGAAAATGATACAATTTTTCTTTTTCTTGACGTTTGTTCCAGACCGCTGACGGCGGCCCGACGACGGCCGGTCACCAATCAGCCGGGGCGACAACAAGAAAGCACCCAACACCGAACACCAGCCACCCCAAAAAACAAGATTACGGCCTGCCCCCCTTTACCCAGTAGATTCCTAGATGCTTACGATGGTAGCCATTGGGCCCTGTAATCTCTTTATTAAAATGTATCGGCCCTTCGTTTCCCCCCGCCCATTATGCGCCCCTCATTTTTTTAAATAAAAGTACAATAAGAAAAAACGAGAAGAAACCACGTTTATTGGAGATAGTGGGGGGGTTGTAATTTTTTGTTATTGTTTTTTAAGGAGTGTAGAGAAAGATTAGAAAATAAGAAAGAAAAAAAACACGTAAAGAAACAACCACGTAAGAAGGACACAAAAAAAAAGTAAAAAAAAGAAAAAAAGGAAGAATGTGAGTAACAAAGTAATGATATAAGATAAGGATGTAATATGACCAAAAAGAAAACGTAAAAGTACAAAGAATACAAAAACCACATAAGTGCACGGTGTTAATGATTATAAAATGAATAAGTATATGGATGATGTGATAAAGTAGTAATTAATGTGAATTGTGATCTTTGTAAATGAACAAAACCTAAAAAAGTTAAACAAGAAACAAAACCAGTAGTGTAGTAAAAAAATAAAGATGGAGTGAATCATGACGGCAACCAACACAAACAAAAATTTACAACCACCAAAAATTATAAACTCGACACAAAACCCCTTAATCATATAACTTATAACATTATCAAACTTCCACCCCCCCCTTATTCTCAAAAAATAACTATAATTATTATACGAAACACGGCGACCATAGTTTCCTTTAATTTCGAATTCACGCAAGCGAAAAATCATAATCGCGAATTCACGCCGAATCATAGACAAACAAAAGCGAATCCCAAACAGTACACCCAATCCACAGTAAAGAAATAAATACAGAAAAGCGAGCAACAAAGAAGAAAATGAAAAACATCAGACAAAAATACAAAGATAAAAGCAGAGTGAAGCAAGATCAAAAAAAAAATAAATTCAAAGGAAGAAAGAAATAAAAGCCAAAAAAGTAAGCGAAAAAGCAAGAATAAAAAAAACAGCAATATATATAACAAATAATAGCACAAAAAAAAAAAAGAAAAATAATAAAGCCGCCACAATGGGACCCACACCTAAGAATGGCGGCAGAAGGAAGGGAGCGTAAAACAAGGACAAAGAAGCAGCCGGAAAGCAGCAGCACTTCGGACACTGAGGCGCAGAAAGTGGTATTCTAGCCAGGCAGGGCATAGTCGAAAAGACTCAAGGGAAGCGGGCGTGGAGAACACGAAGGGGAAGCGAGGTCGCCCCCCCCCTCCCCGCAAGGCAGTACTACCCCCCCCGCCGTACAGAGAGTTACCAAAATCTTTTGAAGTGGCCCTGCTCCCCCAGGCAACGCACAAAGGGACCCTGGATATTTTGCTCCAACTTACGAGCAGCGTCTTACTTTATCATATTCCAGTATCTGCCCTTAGGCAACGTGTGCCTTTTTGCGTGTGTTTGTGTTGATTTTTTAAATTATTGCAAAATATTAATTTTATTTCATTGAACCTTCTTTTTTTTTTTAATACGTTTTCTACTTTTTTTGAATAATTTATATATTTAAAATTACTCATAAAAGATTTTTATTTAGTGTAATAAACGCACCACAAGAACCGATCGTTACACGAGCTTTGCCAGACAGGAAAAAGTGAAAAAAAAAGAGGGGGGTTATGAGATAGAATACAACAAAGAAATAAAAAAGAGAAAGGAGAATATAATAAATTGAGGGATAATAATCCGTGAATAAGAGGCGTGAAAAACGAAAGTGATCATCGGCAATGATATCAGAGAGGAAGTTGGGAATATTTGTAGGTGCACGAAAAACCCAGGAACATGTTGGATAATAGTCTTCAACCCTAAAACCTAACCAATATTTAGCAAGAGGGAGGGGAGGGGGGGGAAACGGGAAATTATCAGGGAAGCGAAAACAAGAGAAGAAAGAATATTAGTTTGGGATTTTTTCTTTAAAGGAAGGAGGGAGGAAGAGGGGAAGAGGGGATTTAAGGGAAATGTTTGTTAAACATAAAAAAAAAAAGGAAGAATATTATTTATTTTTTTCATTATGCAAACTTTCTTTTATCTTTTCTATTCTTGGTTTAAGCTATTTAGGTAATTTTATTCTGCGTCTTGCGCTTTGGGTGGGATTTTTTTTTTTTTTGGCACGCTATTGTTCCTCCCCCCCTACATTTCGCGCTAATGACTATGGTTTTGTAGGGGGAGGGAAGAATAATAGGACAAAATACAAAAAAACCCTCTTTTTCCTTTTAAAACTCATTTATCTGTAAGGAGGACTTTTTTTCCAAAAAGGAGCCCGAAAGATTTTTTTAAATTTTTATTTTTCAAAAAAGGAAGGAAAAATGGAGTAATATTATTATATAGTGAAAAATGGTAATACACAAAAAAAAAAAAAAACAAAAAAAAAAAAATAAAAATAACCTGTTCAAAGAAAAAAAAGAAAACATTTAAGTTTGGAAATTTTTTTTTTTTTTTTTAAAAACTAAACATTTAATTCGCCATTTTCTGTTTAACAGACACACAAAGAACTTGCATCCTACATATTGCACAGGAGCATTTTAAATATTTTAAATTGGAAAATATAAAAAATTAGATTGGAAGAGGAAATTCTTTGGATGAGGGAATTGGAAATTGCCTTTTTTTTTTGTGGTCTATTGTACATTTTTTTTTTTGAAAAGCTTATCTCCCCCCACCTTCCCCACCAGACTCACCCCCCCCCTTCCCCCCCCCTCCCCATGTTTCTTAATACCTAACAAATATTTTTGAAATATTATAATTACATGCTTTTTCATGGTAATAATATAAATAAGGATATTTCTTTGATGTTATTTTCGAAAGCATTATATATAACCGGCAACGTTTAAGATAATAATTATTTCGCAGGTATTGGGAGACGTGTAGGAAGAAAGGAAAGAATAGAAAGGAAAAGAAGAAAACTCTATGCCCGTCCACCGATTTAGTTGATTGCCTTCATTTCATAAATAAAAGTCTTCATATGTATTTAACCCTGAACTTAAAAAATAACCATGTATTATAGCTTTTAGCTGTTTTGAAAATTTTTCGTTGACACATAATGTTTGGATTTTTCTGAAATTTTCTGTATGAACTGTTTTTATAAGTTTTTTCACTCGTTAAGGTTGCTTGTTTGAAGTTCTTTATATATTTTGATGAAAGCATCATTCAATTGATTTTTTTAAAATCTATCCGATTTAAATGAAAATCTTTTTTTATCCTCCAATAAAAAATCAAGAAAACTTATTTAAAAAATTTCCATTTTTTTGCAAAGTTTTCTTGACATTTGGCCCATTTTTATTAACCCGCTTACTGCTGAGCTTGTTGTTTTTATAGGTTCAATATATACAGATATTTTTTCTGCACCTCCACTTAAAAAATTTTGAAAGAAATTAAATCAATGTTTTTTCTTGTGTATAGGGGTTAATTGTTCGAATAGGTTATTAAATTCGCCATTATTAATAATCTGACATTTAAGAATGTTAAATTGCAGTTATTATATAGCCAACGGTTTCCCCCAATATAATGTGGTAAGGAAGTTACCAAAAAAAATTTTCGGAAAAAAACAGAAGAAGTAAAGAAAAAAAGCAAAAAAAAGGAAAAAAAAATAATTATGAAAATATATAAAACACATACTGTTTTTGTTTTTTTCACACAGGGAAAAACCCTTTATTTTGATATCTCATTTTGTTTTCACATCCTTTCTTTTTTTCTAAAATTGAATGAAAATTCCGGCTTATTAAAAAATTGTTTTGTTGCTTTTACACCAGAGATAGTTATTTTAATCTCTTTCTTCATCTGCTGTCGATTAAGCCATTCAGTATTTATGATTGTAAAAAGGAGAATTGATTTGGATTAATGGTTCCCACGGGGAGAATTTATTTTAATTATGATATCACCATTTCATGTGCTCTTAATGCCTTAGAGCTTTAATAGACAGGAACAATCATGGCCGGAGCTCGTGCGGAGCTGGTGTGAACACGAAAACAGATATGCAATGTGCGTGTGGTTTATTCGCTGGTTTTTGTTGGCTAGCCATTTTGCATGTTTTTGTTTGTTTTTTGTTGACCCAAACCATACTACAAGAACAAATTTAAAAAAAAAATATAAAAAAAAAAAAAAAAAAAATAAAAAAAATTTAAAAACAAAAAATAAAAAAAAAAAAAAAAATATAAATAAAAAAAAAAAATAAATAAAAAATTTAAAAAGAATAAAAAAAAAAAAAAAAGACAAAAACAAAGAAATTCCATTTTTTTTATGTACTTGAAATCAAAACCACCCATATCTATTTTCGTCTTGATTCGTGTACACAGGTGTTCGAGTCGCGATAGACTGGACCGGATCCCCTACG
>JARSSU010031664.1:0-42626 GCA_029619165.1 Eurosta solidaginis
TTGAGAGAGATTGATAAGTAAATTATATTCAATTTATACAAAATCCAAATTGAGGAGGCCGAAAAGCCTTAATTTGGGTCTTCACAGTATTCCTGCCAAGATCAAGGCTTTTGATTTTCGCCCTGCAAACTTTTTCATTTCTCTACTTGACTATGGTAGGTGTCACACCCACGTTTACAAAGTTTGTGTTTTTAAAGTATATTTTGCGTCATATAACTGATCCGATTACCATATTGCATCCCTTTTTTCATATTGGTATATAGAATTATGCCATTTTCTTTTCTTTTTTCAGTTGTCGTAGTTTCGATATCAAAAAGCGTGTCATAGTCGGATTCGGCCATTTTTATACCAAGATAAAGTGAGTTCAGATCAGTACGTGAACTAGGTTTTGTACAGATATATCAGATTTCTGCTCAAGTTATCGTGTTACGGCGAGCGGAGGACAGGCGGTCGACTGCGATAGAAAACTGGGCGTGGCTTCACCGATTTCGCCCATTTTCACAGAGAACATTACGTCATAGATCTACGCCCGTACCAAATTTACACATTATGGAATATCTTTGTCGAGACTTATGGCATTAACAGTATTCCTAGACAAATTAATGAAAAAGGGCGGAGCCACGCCCATTTGAAATTTTATTTTCTTTTTGTATTTTGTTGCACATATCATTACTGGAGTTGATACGTGACATAATTACTTATATACTGCGTAAGAACGCATTAATTTTTGTTAAATTTGACTTTTAAAATTTTTTTTTAAAAGTGGGCGTGTTCGTACAATCCATTCGCTATTTTTATTTAGCACACATATAGTAATAGGAGTAACGTTCCTGCCAAATTTATCATGATATCTTTAATGACTGCCAAATTACATCTTGCAAAACTTTTAAATTACATTCTCTAAAAGTGGGCAGTGCCAGCGCCCTTGTCCAAAATTTTACTAGTTTTCTATTCTGCGTCATAGTTCAATCCACCTACCAAGTTTTATCGCTTTATCCGTCTTTGGTAATGAATATCGCACCTCTTCTGTTTTTCGAAATTTCGATATCGAAAAAGTGGCGTGGTTCAGTGCGATCTCGTTCATTTTAAATAGCATCTGAGATGAGTGCCCAGGAAACTACATACCAAATTTCATTAAGAAACCTCAAAATTTACTCAAGTTATCGTGTTAGCGGACAGACGGAAACGGACGGACATGGCTCAATCAATCGATACTGATGAATTTGATATACGGAAGTCTATATCTATCTCGATTTCTTTACTGTACAAACAACCGTTATCTGAAGTTAATATACTCTTTGTGCACAGAAGCTGAGTATGAAATATAGTAGCGTCTGAAGCACATGAAACCCGCAGATTCCTCACACATAAGTAAATTGCAATACAATACAATTTTTGTATTTTAATACAAATTTTCATTGAATTCAAATAACCCAGTAAGAGTTTAGGATAGTTACGGGATGCCCTTAAATTTGTATCTCACCTAACCAGCGATTTTTATTGGACTATTACCCTCCTAGCATAGTGGTTAGGTCCCTGAACCTTTAGCAGATATGTATTTTCCCTTGATTACAAGTCACGATTTACCTCCAGGAGTATAAGAGAAAGATACGAAATTTTTAAGTACTTCCTTTAATAAGTGATACAACGAAAAATGTCTCTTTAAGCAATGAGAGATTCTTTTTGAACTTTGATATTCCAATTTAGCATAATCACTGTGAAAATTTTTATGAGGAACATATCGCTCCTCCGCACACTGTCGGACTTATGTACTAACGTCTATTTATTGCACTCAACCCTTATATTTTTGTTCCTCATGCAATTTTTTTACAGTAGTACAGATTATGTCTTTGTTTACAGAGTTATTTTTCGTTTCTTCTGGTCCATTTATATATAAAGAGTACCTCAAAACTGTGTATCTTCTTTTATTTTCTCCTTCGTTGCATTGCCAAGGTGATCTGAACTATGTTTAAGGTTTCATGTTTCTAATTTATTGAGCAGTTAAAAATCGATCGCATGATTCCAGAATTATAAAAACTTTTACATACTTCGATCTCTGTCCCATCTGGAAAACTCTTTAATAATAAATGTTTCAACCTAATAAAGTTCAATCTTCGTTCAAAGTTTCAGATCTCTGAGTTATCGGAAATTTCCTTAAAACTCGAAGCAAAATTTCCAAGTTCGGATGTTTTTCAGATTTTCAAGATAACTGGACCACTTTGCAAAGGGTTTTACCTCATGTTAAATTGTAATCGGTTTCGATGTATGTTCCAAGTTTTTATGACTCTACCTCTACGGGAAATCACTCAAAATGGATTGCATCCTTCTCCAAATTTGTATGGAATTTGGGGCCAAAACATCAAACGAAACTAGTATAAAGGAAGTAAACAATATTTTACGGCGACTCCAAACGACATCTGCAAGGCAGACGAGTTCTCACTGAGGAGCTTTTCATGGCACAAAATCACTGCCGAAGGGCGATCCCGCTTAAAACACTTTTTTCTAATTGAGACAAATTTTTCTAAATTTTTAATCTTGCTTTGCCCGGCTTGAACCCCGGATCTTCGGTGTGGCTAATAGGATATTTATAGAGTACTATGTAATGCATGGACACCTCAGTATAAAATTATACCCAGTTGAGCAGAGCTCAAAGAGTATATTAACTTTGATTGGTTAACGGTTGGTTGTACAGGTATAAAGGAATCGAGATAGATATAGACTTCCATATATCAAAATCATCAGTATCGAAAAAAATTTGATTGAGCCATGTCCGTCCGTCCGCCCATCTGTCCTTTAACACGATAACTTGAGTAAATTTTGAGGTATTGTGATGAAATTTGGTATTTAGGTTCTTGGCGCTCATCTCAGATTGCTATTTAAAATGAACGATATCGGACTATAACCACGCCCACTTTTTCGATATCGTAAATTTCGAAAAACCGAAAAAGTGCGATAATGCATTACACAAAGACGGATAAAGCGATGAAACTTGGTAGGTGAGTTGAACCTATGACGCAGAATAGAAAATTAGTAAAATTTTGGACAATGGCGTGGCACCGCTCACTTTTAAAGAAGGTAATTTAAAAAGTTTTGCAAGCTGTAGTTTGGCAGTCGTTGAAGATGTCATAATGAAATTTGGCAGGAATTATTACTATATGTATGCTTAATAAAAATTAGCAAAAATCGGAGAACGACCACGCCCCACTTAAAAAAAATTTTTTTTAAGTCAATTTTAACCAAAAAATTTAATATCTTTACAGCATGTAAGTAATTATGTCAACATTCAACTCCAGTAATGATACGGTACAATAAAATACAAAAAATAAAAGAAAATTTCAAATGGGCGTGGCTCCGCTCTTTTTCATTAATTTGTCTAGGATACAATGCCATAAGTCGAACAAAAATTGACCATCCTTGTGACAATTGTAAGGCTTAGATTCTAGAACGATAATGTTTTCTGTGAAAATGGGCGAAATCGGTTGGAGCCACGCCCAGTTTTTATACACAGTCGACCGTCTGTCCTCCCTCGCGCCGTTAACACGATAACTTGAGCAAAAATCACGTACTTACCTAAACTCACTTTATTTTGGTATAAAACATGGCCGAAATCCGACTATGACCACGCCCACGAAAATTAAAAAAATGCCATAATTTAATATCAAATATGAAATAAAAGCCATGAAACATGGTAATTGGATTGGTTTATTGACGCAAAATATAACTTTAGAAAAACTTTGCAAATTGGGTGTGACACTTACCATATTAAGTAAAGAAAATTAAAAGTTGTGCAGGGCGAAATCAAAAGCCCTTGAATGTTGGCAGGAATACTGTCGTGGTATTACATATATAAATACATTAGCGGTACCCGACAGATGATGTTCTGGTCCCCTGGTCCACATTCTGGTCGATATCTCGAAAACGCCTTTGCATATACAACTACAACACTGCCTTTAAAACCCTCATTAATACCTTAATTTGATACCCATGTCATACAAACACATTATAGAGTTACCCCTGGTCCACCTTTATGGCGATATCTCGAAAACCGTCCACCTATAAACTAAGGCCGACCCCCTTTTAAATAATCATTACACCTTTCATTTGATACCATATCGTAAAACGCATTCTAGAGTAACCCCTGGTCCACCTATATGGCGATGTGTCGAAATGGCGTCCATCTATATAACTAAGGCCCATTCCCTTTTAAAATACTCCTTAACACCTTTCATTTGATACCATATCGTAAAAACACATTCTAGAGTTACCCCTGGTCCACCTTTATGGCGATATCTCGAAAGGCGTCCACCTATAGTAATAAGCCCACTCCCTTTTAAATACTTATTAACCTTTCATTTGATACCCATATCGTACAAACAAATTCTATAGTCACTTTGGTCCACCTTTATGGCAATATCTCGAAAGGTGTCCACCTATAGAACTAAGGCCCACTCCCTTTTAAAATACTCATTAACACCTTTCATTTGATACCCATATCGTACAAACACATTCTAGAGTCACCCATGGTCAACCGTTATGGCGATATCTCGAAAAGGCGTCCACCTATAGAACTAAGGCCCACTTCCTTTTAAATAATCATTAACAACTTCATTTGATACCCGTATCGTACAAACGCATTCTAGAGTCACCCCTGGTCCATCTTTATGGCGATTTCCCGAAATGGCGTTCACCTATAGACCTATGGCCCACTCCCTTTTAAAATACTCTTTAAACCTTCCATTTAATACCAATGTCTGTAACGACAGCCTGTCTCCATACTGGCTTAAATGAGTGGCAGAGTGTATATGCGTCTATGTGTTTATGTGTTTTGTGTCCAGGTCCGAGCCTTAGCCGCAATGTTGCCATTAACATAATAACATTAACATTGACAACATTGTACCTATAGTGAACACATGTTGCAACGGAAATAAGATGTTGCGCTTGGCATCATGTTGTTATAATAAATAAAATATCACAGTGTTGCTAGCAACCTAGTAACACTGATGAATGCCATGCACCTATGTGTTTGCTTTTTTCGGTATTATGTATGGGGATGTGTATTGGTGCAAGGCTATTAGCGTGTGAATGCATCAGTGTGAGCGGTCAAGGCACGAACCAAATGTATCTGTGTAGGTGTTCGTTTTGTGGAGCGGTAAGCGTGTGAATGTATGAGTGCATGATTGTATGAACATATGGATGAAAAATACGGGAAAGCCGAAAAGAAAGTTTGGCATGTACAGGTAGGAATTTTCCGTTTCTGAATAACGTTCTCTGCCACGGCGGTAGCTATAAAGGGCACAACGTTAGGCAACGGACAAAGTATTACTTTATCCAGTGTGAGTGAGTGTAGTTTAATAAAAGGTTTTGTTCCCCGGAGAACTAACCAAAGTTATAAGTTTGTAGTGCGCGCTTTTAATCGAGTGAAAAAAAAATAAAACAAAATCCTTTCAAAGTGATGTTAGGTACGGTGCGCGCCGAATAGTTTTTCGCGAAACGTGAAAGGCAGAAAAAGATAAAGGCCAGGGATCTCCGGCCAACCACCAAGCGGTTTCCGACGCAAGACAGCAGCAGAAGTTCCAGGTGAGTTTAAAGGTTTTTCTTTGCCCTTGATTTTCTTTATCTTCCTCCAACTTGGCATGCCCCACTGGGAAGCTGGCTTCTATATAGCCAATTTTCCAAGTAAGCCAATAGCAAACCTGCATGCATGTATGCACGCCTACATACAGACATATGTATGTCGGTGAGTACACAATCATGCAGACAATAAATATTATCACCCGCACCAGTCTTTTAAGCCTATAAATTCGTCAAAATTAATGTTTTTGTATAGTTTCCAGGACACTTTTGGAAAGAACCACTGGGCAACACAATTGAAAATTACGGTTTGCGACCTAAAGGCCAAATTGGCAACATACCGCCCAACAACTGCATCACCTTTTAAACCGACGGAACGGCACGCCTACAACAACACCACCCGTTTGCTCTATTAGACGACGCAAGACGCATAAAAAACCTGCATATATTTTTCAACGGCGGCGCAACGCCAGTTACAAGTACTACCCCTTTTTTTCTATTGCAATTACAATTTCCACCAGCGGCCACATATTTTGTCATCGGCAATATATTGCCACCACAACAACAACTAAAACAACATCACTCATTTGGTCTCTTAGGCGGCATAAAACGGATACCACAACACTAAATGTTTTTTAGACAGCTTACCATTTTCTTTCACCAGCCACCACACATCGTTCTTTTATTTTGGCATCGGCGGCGCAACACCAACAACAGGTACGATACCTCTTACTGTTGACCATTACAATCACCACCTGCGACATAGGCAGTAGCAGCAATAACACTTTTACTGTTGGCGGCCACATATTGTATCAGCAATATATCGCCACAACGACACCAACACCATCTTCATTCACCAACCAGCCCGACAAATTAATTTTTTACCATCACCCAGCTAAGAAGTTACAATATAAGGAAGTCTAAAGACGGTATACGAGGTCTTTCCAACAACCAAACCACACTACAACGGCAGCAGCAGAAAATCATCGAAACTTAACTTCAACAGTCTTTTATTTTGCACCTTATGTATTTTTTTGCATATCGCTTATATATGTATCTGTTCATATGTATATTCCTTTTTTATGTAGATTTTTGGTAGTTAAGAAAAAAAAGCTAAGGGCGGGGATCGAGTGGTTTTTATGTCCGCGCTTGTTAGTGTGAAATTGCGCTAAGCAAATTTTGATAAGGTCTAAATAATACCTCACTTGTTTGTTTTTTTGAAATATTTTTTTTACTACTTTTTTTATTTCACTCTGCTCTTTTTGTAAATTTCTTAGATTAATTTTCCTTTTGCAATTTTCTTATCTTTTGACATTTAATTGGATTCTTTTATTTTTTTGATTCTTTGCGTTTCTTTTGTGGCTAGTTACTATATTCTAAGTACACCGATCTTTATCGGTGTGCTCTGCCTATAGCCGCACTTCCGCACATGCGTTTTTTTTATGTGCCAACTCGATTAGACCGCGGCTAACTCGAAATTATGGAATTTTGATTTTCTTACTTTTTTTGCTGGCACAAATCACACTTATATATATTTGTCAGGACGCTTCCAACAAACTTACCCTTATCCTTCCGGCACGAGCATTAGGGATTTGCTAATAAGCATAATTTTTAATGTTCATTAGTAATAAAAAAAATTTAGCATTAAGTTTGAGCAATTTTTTTATTGTCTACTTTGAGTAAATTTTTGAAATCACTGTCAAAGTATTTTGTATTAAACTCGGAGTTTAAAGTTTTTTTTGGAATTGCTGAACTAGTAGCAGGGTTAAACACCCGTTAATAATTTGTAAACCAAAAACTTTGTAAATAAATTATAAGAATTATGATTGGATGAAAATCTTAGACTTTTCATAATGCAGGGCTAAAGTTTCAGTTTGGTGCTGCGCTTGTGCGCGGAAAGGTTAGGTGAAGGTGAGTGTTTAGGGAAAATGACTGAGTGACAGGGGACAGACCGATGTCAGGTTTGGGGGCACTGTAAGTAAATAGGAGTCAGCACAGTGCCCACGGTGCGGTGCTAGTTGCACTGCAGAGGGAGGGTAGACTCTACCTGACAGGACAGGCCTCCAGCTTTTCTGTCCCTTATGCTTTCCCCTTCTAACTTGCCCTCATGTTTATTTCTATTTGTTTCAGGTTTTCTCTCCTTTATATATACATGCAGGTATGAACCGGTTTTGTTCATGTGGCTGCGGTTGAGGTCGGTGGTGCAATACCCCGCCCAAGACGACGAGCTAGCCTGGGCCCGCAAGCGTACCTGCTTGCCGCCGCTCCTCACCACCCCAACAAGCAGCCACGTAACATGTCATAAAAACACATTCAAGGTTTACCCTAGATTCATTTCCTACATGGTGATTTTCCCTTATTTTGTCTCCAAAGCTCTCAGCTGAGTATGTAATGTTCGGTTACACCCGACACTTAGCCTTCCTTACTTGTTATTTTTTTTATTTATTAATTTTATTATTTATTTAGATCGCTCGAGCTTACGTGACTTATACACATATGAATTAGGTTAGGCTGAACTGGCGTAAAGACTTCCCAAAGACTGAATATGTTCATAGTGTGACTAGAACTTGTTAGACGACCAAATTGAAAAATCCCAATTAGCTACTATGACTAACGTATATTATGGAATAACTCCACTTTCTTAGCAAACACTAGATGTTTTCTAGGACCTCGCGAATGCAGTACAATAGCACAGAACGCGCTCAAGGGGAGCTCTCTGCAGCTCGTTCATTTAACAAAAACGACTTATCTTAGATCAATGTTTAAAAAAAAATTAATACAAATATTATTAATAATTAAAATAATAGCTTCATTTCAAAGAAGAATAAATAGTTCGTATTCTACACTTTGACACACGTATTACATATGGAAGTTCAGCGAATTCAAATATCCTAAATATACAATAGGATCTAATATTTAAAAATTCATGACAGAGGTTTGTAATAACTAAATATTCAATTATTATTTTTGTTTAAGAGGAACTGAAAAGAATGAAACATTTACTGGCATATAGCTATGGTACAATAATGCAGCTTGTACATATACATACATGAGTAATTTAACAAACCTCATTTATCTCAGTTCAATGTTTTAAAAATAATTCAATACAAATATGATAAATAAATGAAATAATAGCTTCTTTTCAAATAACAATAAATATTTTACATTCTACACTTTGGCGCACCCATTACATTATTATTATTATTCAGCGTACCCAACTATCGTAAAGCAAGTAAGGCCCCCTTGCAGAACGGTAAGTTCTTTTTTTAGCTTAGAGCTAATTTTAAAAATGTATGAGTTTAACCCCTCATGTGAAGTTAACTCTGAGTTAAAAAAGTTAACTCTCCGATCTGCATGTGGGCCTAAAAGTGTCTATGTTCGGGTGTAACCGAACATTATATATGCAGCGTGCGTTTCAATTGTACAGATCATTTCAAATAAATTAATTTTCTAATCCTACTGAGGCATATTTTAAAAACAAAATATTCCCAAAAAAGTAAGGGAGTTTGAGTTTGGTTGTAACCAAAGGTGGATTTACGCTGCTGTTTATTTTACATATTTATTTTCACATCTGTATTTTAAGGAAACGTATGGCGGCCACCGTGGTGTGATGGTAGCGTGCTCCGCCTACCACACCGAATGCTGTGGGTTCACACCGCGGGCAAAGCAACACCAAATTTTAGAAATGAGGTTTTTCAATCATAAGAAAATTTTTCTAAGCGGGGTCGACCCTCGGAGTCGGCATAAAATAAATAGGTCCCGTCCGGCCAATTTGTAGGAAAAATTAAAAGAAGCACGGCGGAAATTGGAAGAGAAGCTCGGCCTAAAATCTCTTCGGGGGTTATCGCGCCTTACATTTATTTATTTATTTTTTACCTAAAACATGAAGCTTTCGACATGTTTCAATATAATGAACTTTGGCTACATAACGGTTGATCGTAACGGCATAAACGAATTGAGATAAATATAGACTTCCATATATCAAAATCACGAAAAAAGGAATTGATTTAGCCATGAGTAAATATTGAGATGCCTTATTGAAATATGGTATATTGGTTCCTTGCCACTCATCTCCCATTGTTATTTAAAATGAGCGAAATCTGATGATAGCCACGCCCACTTTTATAAACATATATAACATTTTGGAAAACACGAAAAAACCTTATTATTTAGTAATTAATATACCTAGAATGCTGATATTTGATCTAGGCCAATTTTATACTAAACGTGCTTTGCACACAGAATATATTAACTTTGATTGGATAACGGTTGGTTGTACAGGTATAAAGGAATCGAGGGAGATATAGACTTCCATATATCAAAATCATCAGTGTCGAACAAAAATTTGATTGGGCCATGTCCATCCGTCCGTCCGTCCGTCTGTCCGTTAACACGATAACTTGAGTAAATATTGTACCAAATTTGGTACATGAGCTTATCCAGACACAGATTAGATTTGTATTGAAAATGGCGAAATCGGGTGATAACCACGCCCACTTTTTATATATATAACATTTTGGAAAACACAAAAAACCTGATTATTTAGTAACTAATACACCTAGAATGTTGAAATTTGACATGTGGACTGACATTGTGACTCTTGATAAAAATTTAAAAAAATTTTTTAAAACGGGTGTGGCACCGCCCACTTGTGATAAAATCAATTTTAGAAATATTATTAATCATAAATCAAAAATCTTTAAACCTATCGCAATTATAGGGAATGCTTTGAAGAAAAATTAACGAAATCGGTTAAGGACCACGCCCACTTTTATATAAAAGATATTTAAAAGGGTTGTGGACGAATATAATTAGCTATATCTTAGCGAAAAAGAGCTTTGTATCAATGGTGTTTCATCACCCAAGTGGACTTATAACAATAAATAGGAAAAACTTCAAATTAAAAAAATGGGCGTGGCACCGCCCCTTTTACGACTAAGCTATTTTCTATGTTTCGGAAGCCATAACTCGCAGAAAAATTAACGGATCGTAATAAAATTGGGTACACAGATTTTCCCTATAGTAGGAAATATTTCTAGGAAAAATGGATTTTTCTTCGAGTTATGACGCCCCAAAACATAGAAAATTGCTTAGTCATAAAAGGGTCGTTGCTATGTCCATTTTTTTAAATTTGAAGTTTTTCCTATTTACTGTTATAAATCTACTTGGGGAACGAAATACTATTGATATATAGCTTTTTTTTGCAAAGATATTCTTTTTTATATTTAATTTTTCTTCAAAACATTCCTTATGGTAAAGGCAACCACTCTGTCGAATTTTATTACGATAGGTTTAACGATTTTTGATTTATGATTAATAATATTTGTAAAATTTTTTTTTAAATTTTTTTTTCAAATTTTATCAAGTCTCAATATCAGTCCACATGTCAAATTTCAACATTATAGGTGTATTATTTACTAAACTATTAGGTTTTTTTGTGTTTTCAAAAATGTTATATATATGAAAAGTGGGCGTGGTTATCATCCGATTTCGCTCGTTTTCAATACCAATCTATTCTGGGTCCAGAAAAGCTCGTGTACCAAATTTGGGGAGGATATCTCCATATTTACTCAAGTTATCGTGTTAACGGGCAGACGGACGGACGTACGGGCGAACGGACATGGCTCAATAAAATTTTTTTTCGATACTGATAATTTGGTATATGGAAGTCTATATCTATCTCGATTCCTTTATACCTGTACAACCAACCATTATCCAATCAAAGTTAATATACTCTATGTGCAAAGCACTCTGAGTATAAAAAGAACAGAGCTCAATTAGGGTCCGCGGTAAGTACCTATCCCAAGATAGCAGTTCAGTTTTATAAGGTTTTTTTCTGGACATAGTGGAGCACGTGCACAATGACCTTTTCCACAATCTCAATTTCAATACTGTGATGTTGGTACGCCTCCAATAAATTCTTTAGGCCAATTTTGCACTTGGGCTGCCAAATACGTTCAGATTGCGGTCCATATTTGAGAAGGATCCCATTCTTGTATCGCCAACATCAGCTTGAACCAAACTGAGCTCACCATCACGTACAATCGATCGGACCTTAATCGCAGCAGGGATCATCGATCTATGATCTATGATTTTCTTAAATTAAATGGACAAGAGCCATTTATTTGCATATACAATATTGAAAAATCAATATTTTTGTTTTGAAATTTGACATTTGAATTTAGGTTAAAAAGAATGCTCATAAAAGTTCTAAATTTTTTGCACTGCCTTACCGACAGTTTCCAGTGATTTAGATTTTTTCTCTATTTAGGTAGAAATTTGGGTCAAATCGCACACAGCCTAAAATAGTCGAACTTTTCGGCTTTTAGCCTCACATAATTTTTTCAGGATTGTGTCATAGCTAAGACTAGCCACTATTTCAGCTTCGATTGACAGAACTGATAAAGCGGGTAGTCTGTCTTGGCTCATCGTACTTCTCAAATAGGTCTTCATCAATTTCAACTTTGAGAAGCTTTTCTCAGCGGAAGCCGTACTGACCGGAACTGTGAGCATGATTCTAATTGTAATGTGAACATTTGGATATACTTCTTCTAAATTATTTTCTAAAATGTATTGGATGAGTTGTTTCGCGTCGTTGATAGAGTCTAGTGAATTAGATTTTAAAAGCTGAAGTTCTTCATATAGTTCGAAAGGCTGTATGTCACTGTTTTCGCCTTCCCGAAGTATTGTACCTAAATCATTACAATATTTGAGAAGATCCTGTTTTGGTAAAAATTTCAAATAATTGCTCAAAATATTTATTGAGCGCATTACATCCACATTCTGTGTCGACTATTATAGCATCTATCATTGTGTGCTCGGCCTTAGATCTCTTCGGAGGTTATCGCGCCTTACATTTATTTTTTTTATTTTTTTATCATTGTGTTAAAAAAGTTGAATCTGAACTGCATTTCAGGAGATTCAACTGGGTTCTCAGTATGTTCGTAGCTGAATGTTCGTTTTTCCTGGCTATTCTTTTCTCCTTAAATTGAGACTGAATTCGTAAGTACTTTGCTCCAGAAACAATCTAGCTTCTGTTACGCTTTTTCAAATCATGTATTACGGAATTCTTGAATCTAGCTACAAAATGAACGCAAAGTATCAATAACGATTTTCAAGTTGACTTGAACCGATTGCTATAGTCTACTTATATTATTCACACGTAGCAAAACCTCATACCACACGTGTATCGCAACAACAAATTCAAAAGTTAACATTCCGTTCAGGATTGCTTCACTGTAGCTTAGAGTTTCGGAATCATCAGCTTTATTTTTCGGATCATTAACGCATTCGATGACATCATCAAATTGTAAAAATATTGCTTTTACTGCTCCGATTCTTACTCTCCCATCGCGTTTCAGCCAGAGGTTGTAATGTCAATTTCAATTTACTTTTTACAATCTCCCAACGCTTGCTTGACTTTGAAAACAGCACATAGATTTTATGATAAAGCCGAAAAATATGTTGGCTGTCGTTGAAGAATTAGCTGCATCTATCAAAAATAAATTCCAACTGTGGCATCCGCATGGCGAGAAGAATGCTCTTGGATTTATATTGAGTATTCTTGTTCTGACATCTTTGTTAATGCCGACCATATTGGGGCCGTTATCATATCCCTGTCCTCGACAGTTTTGGATATCTAGGAACTTCCGATTACCGAATTACAGTTGTCGCTCAATCATAGTACCAGTACTAAATGTGGCGTCACCCAGGGGAGAGTAGCACAGAGAGTTACTGGCCTTACTATCGGTGTTTAGGCCCGAAGCCTAAATTCTCATTAACTGGCGCCACCCTAATAAAATCATGTTATCGACAGCTAGTTCGCCTACATGCATGTATATGTGTACATAGGTAGGGTTATGTTGTCCCTACACATATACATGCATGCCGGTACAACTGTATGGGGAAGCATCCCCTTAAAACCGGAGACTTTTACCGCGGTTGCCCTCGTCAAGACAACCGGCCACTTTTCCAGCGATTGTCGAGCGAACCACAGCTATCTGCGTCCGAGAAGCCCCGCCATTTTTAATTTATAGCAAAGTAAATTATTGAACTAATTTTAACTTTCACTTTAATAAAAACCCTATTATAACGAGAAATATTTCGCTTCTTCTTTTCTCATCTATTCAAACACGCCCTATACGCAATTGTGGTGCCTCCAGTCCTCCGAGTCTGCGAGTCACCTCAATTGTTCAAGCGGCATTGAGTTGAAGTATTGAAAACTAAAGTTTTGTCGAAGATGAGTTTGCCTGGTGTAACTGGCGTCATTAAAAATTTAAAATAAATAGGTAAATATAAAAGTTTTTTGCGTGGCCCCCTCAGGCCCGAGGCTGTCGGCGGTGGCCGACGTCGCCGACGTCTAGCGTCGCCACTGCGACAGGGAATACTAAAGTTAACTTCGTTCAGAAGAAATGGGCTTGCAATTGATTCATTCAGTAGCTTTGTCATAAATATTACGCCACGCATTTCCTACGACTAGCAAGAGATGGAAGATTAATCAGTTTTTATCGATTAGTGTAAGGTGGAAGATTAAATAAAGAGTCCCATTGAAAATTCCAATAGTAAAAACTGTTTTTGTATTGATTCGATCCTGTCAGTATGGACTTGAAAACGTGGATTCCAGACTGTTGAGACGTACTCTAACATCGGTCTAACCAGTGTTGTGAAGAGGGGTTTCGTAACGTAAGGGTCGCTAAACTCTTTTGACCACTTTTCACAAATGCTAGGTGTCTTAGCTCTATTGACAGTGGCACTTATATGAGTGTTGAAAGTAAGTTTGCAGATCATTGTAACTCCCAAGTCTACAAAAACATTAACACTTTCAAGGTTTTGGTTGTTTATTGTGTTAGAAGCTGGTTGTTAACTCCTACGCCAAAAACACATAAATTTACATTTTTGAAGAATAAGCGGAATGTGGTTCACATTGCACCAAGTAGCTGAGCAATTTAAATTCGTCTGAAGTAAAGAACTTTCTTCAATCGACGCGTATGTCTTAAAAAGTTTTACATCATCAACCTACATCAAGATTTTAGAATATTTTATTATTTATGAATAGCAAAAACAGAATTGGGCCAAGATGGCTGCCCTGAGGAACACCCGAGGTGACACTAATGATACTCGAAAACACATTTTTAATGATTACTCTTTGTGTTCTGCCAAAGAGATAGGAGGAAATCCAACGAGTGATGCTAGGTTGAAACCCGAGCATGTCGAGTTTATATATCGGTAAAGAGTGGTATACTTTATCGAATGCTTTACTAAAATCGGTTCATATAACGTCGGTGTGAAGATTTTCTCTGAACCCGTTCGAAATGTGAGTTGTGAACTCAAGTAAATTAGTTATGGTTGATTTTCCCTTAAAAAACCCATGCTGAGAACATGCAATTAATGTTGAAATCGAAAATCTTAGGTGATTTGTAACGATTGCTTCGAACAACTTTGGAATAGCGGACAGTCTAGCTTTGCCGCGATAGTTTTCAATGGACGACTTAATGCCACTGTTGTGGAGAGGGATGAGAAAGGATTCTTTCCACGTCGTCGTAATTTTATAAAATATATTAAAAAAGTGGGCGTGATTATCATCCGATTTCGCTAATTTTAAATAGCGATGGGAGATGAGTGCCAAAGGGTCCATATATCAAATTTCAATAAGATATATCAATATTTACTCAAGTTATCGTGTGCACAGACAGACAGACGGGCATGGCTAAATCTATTCCTTTTATCGTCCTGAGCATGTTGATATATTGAAATCTATATATATCTGGGTGCAAAGCACGCTAAGTATAACAAGTAAGGAAGGCTAAGTTCGGGTGTAACCGAACATTACATACTAGCTGAGAGCTTTGGAACAAAATAAGGGAAAATCACCATGTAGGAAAATGAACCTAGGGTAAACCTGGAATGTGTTTGTATGACATGGGTATCAAATGGCTGGTATTAAAGAGTATTTTAAAAGAGAGTGGGCCATAGTTCTATAGGTGGACGCCATTTCGGGATATCGCCATAAAGATTGACCAGGGGTGACTCTGAATGCGTTTGTACGATATGGGTATCAAATGAAAGGTGTTAATGATTATTTAAAAGAGAAGGCCTTAGTTATGTAGGTGGATGCCTTTCCGAGATATCGCCATAAAGGACCAGGGTGACTCTAGAATGCGGTTTGTACGATATGGGTATGAAGTGAAAGGTGCTAATGAATATTTTAAAAGGGAGTGGCCTTAGTTCTATAGGTGGACGCCGTTTCGAGATATCACCATAAAGGTGGACCAGGGGTGACTCTAGACTATGTTTGTACGATATGGGTATCAAATGAAAGTTGCTAATGAGTATTTTAAAAGGGAGTGGGCCTTAGTTCTATAGGTGGACGTCTTTTCGAGATATCGCCAAAAAGGTGGACCAGGGGTGATTCCAGAATGTGTTTGTACGATATGGGTATCAAATGAAAGGCGTTAATGAGTATTTTAAAATGGAGCCGGGCCTTAGTTCTATAAGTGGACGCCTTTTCGAGACATCGCCATAAATGTGAACCAGGGGTGACTCTAGAATGCGTTTGTATGATATGGGTAGCAAATGAAAGCTGTTAATGATTACTTAAAAGGGAGTAGGTCTTAGTTCTTTAGGTGGACGCCTTTTCGAGATATCGCCATAAAGGTCGACCAGGGGTGACTCTAAAATGTGTTTGTACGGTATGGGTATCAAAGGTATTAATGAGGGTTTTTAAGGGAGTGTTGTAGTTGTGTATGTGAAGGCATTATCGAGATATCGACCAAAATGTGGACTAGTGTGACCCAGAACCTCATCTGTTGACTACCGCTAATTTATTTATATATCTAATACCACGAACAGTATTCCTGCCAAGATTCCAAGGGCTTTTGATTTCGCCCTGCAAAACTTTTTCATTTTCTTCTACTTAATATGGTAGGTGTCACACCCATTGTGCAAAGTTTTTTCTAAAGTTATATTTTGCGTCAATAAACCAATCCGATTACCATGTTTCATCCCTTTTTTCATATTTGGTATAGAATTATGGCATTTTTTTCATTTTTCGTAAGTTTCGATATCGAAAAAGTTGGCGTGGTCATAGTCGTATTTCGGCCATTTTTTATACCAAGATAAAGTGAGTTCAGATAAGTACGCGAACTAATTTTAGTAAAGATATATCGACTTTTGCTCAAGTTATCGTGTTAACGGCCGAGCGTAAGGACAGACGGTCGACTGTGTATAAAAACTGGGCGTGGCTTCAACCGAGTTCGCCCATTTTCACAGAGAACAGTTACCGTCATAGAATCCACGCCCGTACCAAATTTCACAATTATTGGGATATATTTGTTCGACTTATGGCATTAAAAGTATTCTAGACAAATTAAATGAAAAAGGGCGGAGCCACGCCCATTTTGAAATTTTATTTTATTTTTGTATTTTGTTGCACCATATCATTACTGGAGTTGAATGTTGACATAATTTACTTATATACTGTAAAGAAATTAAATTTTTTGTTAAAATTTGACTTTTAAAATTTTTTTTTAAAGTGGGCGTGTTCGTCAATCCAATTCGCTAATCTTTATTTAGCACACATATAGTAATAGGAGTAACGTTCCTGCCAAATTTTTCATGGTATCTTCAACGACTGCCAAATTACATTTTGCAAAACTTTTAAATTACCTTCTTTTAAAAGTGGGCGGTGCAGCGCCCGTTGTCCAAAATTTTACTAATTTTCTATGCTGCGTCATAAGTTCAACCCACCTACCAAGTTTTATCGCTTTATCCGTCTTTGGTAATGAATTATCGCACTTTTTCTGTTTTTCGAAATTTTCGATATGGAAAAAGTTTGCGTGGTTTTAGTGCGATCTCGTTCATTTTTAATAGCAATCTGAGATGAGTGCCCAGGAACCTGCATACCAAATTTCATCAAGAAACCTCAAAATTTACTCAAGTTATCGTGTTAACGGACAGACGGACGGACGGGCGGACATGGCTCAATCAAATTGTTTTTCGATACTGATGATTTTGATATATCGAAGTCTATATCTATCTCGATTCCTTTATACCTGTACAACCAACCGTTATCCAATCAAAGTAAATATGCTCTCTGTGCAAAGCACGCTGAGTATAAAAATATAGTAGCTCTAAAGCAATGATACCCGGAGATTCCTCAACCATAAGTAAATTACAATTACCCAAAACGAAATTCTATATTTTTGTATTTTAATACAAATTTTCATTGAAATTCAAATAACCCAGTAATAGTTAGGATAGTTACGGGATGCCTTTAAATTTGTATCTAACCTTACCAGAGATTTTATTAGACTATTACCCTCCTAGCATAGTTGTTAGGTCCCTGAACCTTTAGCAGATATGTATTTTCTATTGATTACAAGTCACGATTTACCTCCAAGGATATTTATTAAAGAGAAAATACGAAGTTTTAAGTACTTCCTTTAATAAGTGATAAACGAAAAATGTCTCTTTAAGCAATGACGGATTCTTGTTAAACTTTGGTATTCCAATTTAGATATAATCACTGTGAAAATTTTTATGAGGAACATATCGCTCCTCCGCACACAGTCGGACTTATGTACATAGGTAAAGATTATATCGAACGTCTATTTATTGCACTCAACCTTTATATTTTTGTGTCCTTATGCAATTTTTGACAGTAGTACGAAATTATGTCATTGTTTAAAGAGTTATTTTCGTTTCTTCTGGTCCATTATATAAAGAAGTACCTCAAAACTGTGTATCTTCTTTTTATTTTCTCCTTTGTTGCATTGTCAAGGTGATCTGAACTATGTTTAAGGTTTCATGTTTCTAGTTTATTGAGCAGTTAAAAATCGATGCATGATGTCCAGAATTATAAAAGACTTTAAATACTTCGATTACTGTCCATCTGGAAAACTCTTTAATAATAAATGTTTCAACCTAATAAAGTTCAAATCTTCGTTCAAAATTTCAGATCTCTGAGTTATCCGGAAATTTCCTTAAAATGGAAGCAAAATTCCAAGTTCGGATGTTTTTCAGAATTTTCACGATACCTGGACCACTTTGCAAAGGGTTTTACCTCATGTTAAATTGCAATCGGGTTTGGATGTATGTTCCAAGTTTTATGACTACTAGCTCTATGGGAAATCACTCAAAATGGATTGCATGATTCTCCAAATTTGTATGGAAATTGGGGGCAAAACATCAAACGAAACTAGTATAAAGGAAGTAAAAAATATTTACGGCGACTCAAACGACTTCTGCAAGGCAGACGAGTTTTCACTGAGAGAAGCTTTTCATGGCAGAAAATCACTGCCGAAGGGCGATCCCACTAAAAATACTTTTTCTAATTGAAGACAAAATTTTTCTCAATTTTTAATCTTGCTTTGCCTCGGCTGAACCCAGGATCTTCGGTGTGGCTAGATAGGATATTTATAGAGTACTATGTAATGCAATGGACACCTCAGTATAAAAATATAAGAATATTTTGATTTCGATGCAATTGACTACTCACATTGTTTGCGTGCATTGTCACGGCATGACGCAATGAAAACCATGCAGGTGATCTCAGTTGTACAACAACAAAAATTTGGACGGGCTATGAGGACTGGTCATTAATCTAATATATCTCACATATTGCAAACAGAAACATAACAGGACACTTTTCAATAGAGGCAATAGGAAGAACGTGTAGAGGAAGTGTGTGGGAAATGGAAAAGTAAAGAGACCAAGAGGAAGATTAGAAGTGAGAGTAAAAGTAAGAATAACGGTAATGCTTTGAGAGAAAGTAGTAAAAAGAGTTTACAGGAAGAGTAAGATAACTATAAGGTTAAGGTTGAGAGTATGTAGTGATAGTTAGCTTCGGATAAGATCAAAAGCAGGAAGGGTAAGAGAAAAACGGGAAGATTTACGGAAGAATGAAAGGGATAGGAAATTGAATGGGCCGATTAAGGTAAACTAGAAAATGCAGAGTGGAGAGGAAAAAAAGAGGATGAAAAGGGTTAGCCAGAGGAGAGGCAGGTGGATAGATAGAGAAAGTCGGAGCCATGTCTGTCGGGTTTGATCATACCGCTTATTCATATTTGTCTTAAAGTTTCCAGTGTTAGCCAGAGCTGTTTAAAATAAGGTTTGACAGGCTACATATTTCTTTTTTGGCATCAATGAATTTCTATAAGCTCTATTTTTTGAAGCATCGTTTCTGTAAGACCTCTGCCGCTTTATTTTTTCACCCCAGCCACCATTTTCTGCTCAATGAGCCTACCTTTTAACGCTCGTTTACATAGATAAAAGTTGGGTATCGGGACCGTATACCGCCGATCCCTAGCTTTCGTATTACAAGCCTCCCAGATACTCTTCCGCAATTTCACGAATTCCAGCTATTAAGTTGCAATGACTAAAATTTTTCATTTCCATTGAGGGAAAAGCAAATAAATCTTCCCACAAAAGGAAATACAGTCCGTAGGCGTTGATTTCCTGTACGTTTACTTCATATTTCAGAAATCCATTAATGTATTTTTTTAGATGCTGAAAAAATCAATGCTGCAGATAAGTCAAGAAGAAATCACATAGAATTATGAGGGCGAGTATTGTCAAATTCGACTACATTTTGTAATATTGACTTCACCTGTCTGGTTTTATTGCGTCATGGTCGCAGGCAAACTTTCAACGTGAGTTATTTCAAAGTGACGCCAGCGCAAAAACAATGCAAAAGTCCAATGTGTCTGCGCTTTGAGAATTCTAAAATTTTTTTAAACGTCATTTGCCTCTCCACCGATTATTTTAGATCTCTTGTGCTTAGTTTGTCTTTACCGTTGTTTTCATTATGACATTGTAATGACTTTTTTGAGTAAAATAATAGGACCATAAGGCTTAGTTAATTGGATATATGTAATAATATAAAAAGTACAGCGATATCAAGAAGTGCAGTAATAGCCTCCAGCATTGAACATGTTAAAATTGTGCAAGAGTTTGTCATGACTCAATTCCAATGAAGGAGCAAACTTAACGAAATGGGTGGACAACAGGGACCAATGATGTCGCGTGTTTATTACCAACCACCTCCCACACATTTCATGAGCTACTGGTTTTATACTGCATTGCATTTCCATGTGGTGTATGGCAATGAGTTCATTATAAAAATACTGGAAAATAAGTATTTTATTAAAAGCCCTTCGCATCCCCAATCCGTATAATCCCGTAGTGAAAGTTTTATGAGACATCGTAAAACTCTGTCGTATAACGTTGCAGGATATAGTCACACGCACAACGTTAAAATAGCACGAAGGTTAATGCTACCATCATCCCTTAATTTAATGACGGAATTAAATTCAAATGCTAGAATTGATGATGAAAGTCTTGAATGCTTCTTTTGCCCATTGTTTACTTTTCATATTGGGAATGAGAGTGCGCTTACGGCCGAGACACAATAAAGTTTTTATATAGATGCGTTCAACGCAATCTTATGTATGACAGTAACATCACCACAATCACGCAGGACGTTGCGTTTGTAAATATGAAGGAGCTTCAGACTTGGCAATTGAAGTTTATTCTCCTTGCCCATTCCATACAAATTTTGCGAATCACTGCTATAAACTTATTTTGTGCCCTATAATTTGTTAAATTGCAGTTTTTAACTGTGAAAAATGTTAGAAAAGTTACCAACGAGTGGGAAAAATAATTCCACTTGCAAGGTGTGAAAGCACCCTTTGCCAAAGCGTGTCAAATTCTTCTTTATATGCTTTGCTTGTACCAAAGTTGGCTACTTTTTCATGTCAGATGGCGTCAGTGTTGCTCAATCCACCGTTATCCATTAAAATTACGTGCAGTCTACTCATAATGCATACGATTGAGTCAAACGCATCTACATGAAAAACTCTTATGTGACGGGGCTTCTATTTTGTATTGCGCGCATGATACATTGACCCAGTCGGCCATAAACTAGGTATAAGGTATACATACCCTGAAGGGCAAATCTTTAGTTAAAAACTGGTGCGTTTCTATTGCATTCGCAGCCCCTGCTAGTTCGACTTCTATCTTTTATACATGCCCTGTAGGGGAAATCTCTAGTTCAAAAACTGGTGCGCTTTAATGCATTCGGAGTCACTACTAGTTCGCCATCTGCCTCTTTACATGCTTTTGATTGGTGAATTACCTTTTCTTTAGTTCCGAACTAGATAGAAATTCTCACTTAAGAACTAGTTGTTTATTGTCACTTGGTACTATTTCGTTGAATCGAACCGAACCAAAATTCAAGATGTTGGTTCTAGTACGATATTATCCCTTTTTCGTTCCGAACGGTGGGAAAGCATGGAAAAAAAATATACTCATAGTAGAAGCAATTTAAAGCTGACCTGAAGGGAAAATCTCTAGTTCAAAACTGGTGCGCCTCTAGTGCATGCAGAACCACTACTAGTTCTCCCTCTTTCTATTTTACATGCTTTCAACTGGTGAATTTGACATTTTCTATAGCTCCGAACTAGATACATATTTCATTTTAGAACCAGTTGGTTTATAGGCACTATTTCGATAGTTCCGAAAAAAGTGTAAAAATGTAAAGTTAAGATCTAGATGTTTTGTTTATTCTTTTGGGTTATTTCTGAACCAGACTAAAATTCTACATACTGCATTTACTTTTTTGACTTTAAGGTGCAGTGAAAGAAGGCATACTCGTAGTCCAAGAATTTTCTTAGGCTTATAGTCTCAATCGAACTAGCACTAATTTACTACTTTAGAACTATGTAGTTCTGAACCCAAAATTTTGATGACTAGTTACTGACTTCCCTTATGGATGGCAGCAATTTGTTTGTTGGTGGCCTATGTCTTAATTGTATATAAATATGAAATATAAAAATCCAAACTGTTGATTTTTTAACTTGAGAAAATCTTGTTACTAACGAACCAGTAATTACTGGTCATTTTAGGTCTAGTTCCGAACCAGAAATTTGTATCACTAGTTACTGACTTCCCTTCAGAGTATATCTACCAATTATGCAGAAAGGGCTTCTGTGCAAATACTATTAACCCAGGTCCCGATTATGGATGGTTACGTAGCAAACTTTTTTTTTGAACTTTTGTGAGCATGTTTTGATAGAAGCAAAATTTTTTAATTTCTTCCTTGGGAATAGTGATAGAACTTTTAGAAAAAGTATCGATACCGGTATTCATATAAAATACTCGGATCAAAGTATCGATGCTAGTACTCATATGTACTAAGAAAAAGGTATCGAGTATGCTCGATCCAAATGAGTACTTCGGAGTTTTTACCAAAATTGAAAAAACTTTTTTCTTAAATGAGATCGTATGTTTGATTTTAATAGAAAACAAGTAAGGCAGTTTAAGTTTGGACGAAACTGTGCTCTTACATATATTTTAAGGATATATCTGAAAACATTTTTGATTGGTTTAAAAAATTCCAGTTAGAAAGTTTTTCTAACAAGGTCGCCCCTCGGCAGTGGTTTGGCAAGCATTTCGATTATACTTCTTCAATGAAAAGCTTTCCAGTGAAGATTCATCTGCTTTGTAGATACCGTTTGGAATCGCCATAAAATATGTAGCACGACGCAAATTGGAAGAGAAGCTGGGTCTAAATCTCCAAGGAGGTAGATTGCGTCAAGTATTTCTTGATATGGCATCAAACTTTTTGTGGGGAGATTGACTAAACAGAACTTTAAATACAACTTATGTACTTTGCACTGCCATATCATTCAGATTGTTGTTGTAATTGTTGTTGTAACAGCGCTTCGCTCCATACAATAGGTGCAACCACACACAAATTGTCATCAATATCCTCTAACGGGAGTCCAAGAAAATCTGCAGTTTCAAGAGGGGTGGACCACAGAGAAAGTTGTGTTAGAGACGTTGGTTCCACATTGCAATTGAAAAGATGGTGGTGTCATGTGGGGACACGTCACATGCAGGACATACATTATGTATGTCGGGGTTGAATCTGGATAGGTAAAAGTTACAGGATACAGATCGAAGTTGAGCCAGAGTGACGCACGTCTCCCTAGAGAAATTGCTCTCCTCTTCTGCGAGTTCAGGGTGTTTAACTTTAAGAACGTGGTTCGCCGGGCAATTCCTGGCATAGAGGTCCGACGCTTTTTTGTGGATACCACTGAGGACCTTTTTGTGTTCTTCTACATACAGCTGAGTTCTCACGTATTTCCTCATAATGCTTGCGGAGATGACTTCTTAAGACACTGGGATGCCCTGGTTTCTGTATATTCAACATAAACTGTTTGTTCAGCGTTTCATTTCTCTCCCTAATGGGGAGTACTCTCGCCTCACTATGTAGGAGGTGCTCTGGGGACATAAGAAGACAGCCCGTGTCAGTTCTAAGAGAAGTGTTTTGGCAGGCCTGTTTTTTCTTCCAGTGAGTAACCTTAAGGCTCGGGGACTCGTAGCATGCAAGCGACCGGCCAATTTCTTTCTAAGCGTTAATGACGTCTCTTTATCTTTACCCCAAGTGCTGCCGGCAAGAGATTTGAGAATTTTGTTACAGCTCTGAATTCTAGTTACAATTGCGTATGTATGCTCGCCATAATGTAGATCCTGATCGAACGTTACACCTAGTATATTTGGTAGTCGGTAGTGTAATGCTATCGACATCGATGTCCAATATCGATGTCGAAATTTGTTTTGTGTATGTTGTAAATAAGGCCAACTATAATTTGGTCGGTGGCAATGTCAGTTCGCGACTAGAAAAAACTGGAGAAATTAGGGAGATATTTGTTTATTAAATTATGCAGGTCATTGATGGGTGGGTCGGGACCTGTAGCCACTATCGCGCAGTCATCGGCAAAGGAAACAATGGTAGCTCCTTCTTGTGGCGAAGGGAGCTTCGATATGTAGAGGTTAACTCTTTAATTCTTCTGGGCTTAGATGCTACGTTGCCGAACTGCGCCGATATCTGCCGACTAGACAGATAATTTGCGGTCCGCATTTTGAGACTAGGAGGAAGAGCGGATTCTTACAAGTCTCGAAGTAACGTGCCGTGTTTGACGGTATCAAAAGCTTTTGATACGTCTATCTCTACTGGTAGTATTTTTATTTATTTATTTATTTAAATATAGTAATCTTTGAAATACAATGTTTCTTACAGACTACATAACGAATTAAATATATTTACAAAATAACACAGGTCAACAAAATAAAAGTTTTGGTTTGGTGCAGCTCTACTTGTAACCAAATTTGGTAGTACTCGGTACCCTGATAAAAACTGTATACTTACTTTTTTAATGCTACGTACAGTTTTCTAGATAGGGTCAAGAACCCCTTTTTAAGAGGTTAAGGCATGTATGGCCCCATAACTTTGTTTCTGTTTATTCTATCAACACAGTTTTGATGTCGTTGAAAAGAGTACATTTCGCCGCTTCTATCAGTATACAAGTTGTTAATATGTCTTCACAAACGTCAGAGAAATTGCCAAAATAATGTGAAAAATTCAATTTTTTGTTAAATTTTTTCATTTTTAATCACGGTTTTCTCGAATAATTTGTCAACCAGTGCATATGTAAATTATTTTAAAACAATCTCCTATTAATTCTGTTTTCAAAGACATTTAACTTTTTTATATCCGCGTAGATCTTCCTGGGATTTTCTACTTTAGTACATTTCTACTGTGAAAAAAAAATTATATTTTATAAAAATTTTTTCCTTCCCCTTTATTTTTTAAATTTTCTGTAATTAGTACTTTCGGGAGCGCGGTTTCAAGTGTTAGTGCCTTTCTATAAATAAATAAAAAAATTTTAATATCATGTCTTCATCACGAGGTAGTTGTGTCAATGACCCAAATGTGTTTTGCTAGCTTTGTGGGGAATACACAGTCCAAAAATGCAGGAAAAGTATAACAGATTTTATAAAAAGTGCTTATTTTTTGTACTTTAAATTGCAAGTTGTAGACAAAAACAAGCCGTGGATACCTAGAATAGTTTGCAAAATGTACTGTGAACACTTGATACAGTGGGTCAATGGTTAAAGAAGCAATATGAGATTCGGGGTGCCTATGCAATGGAGAGAACAAACATATCACTTCGATGACTGTTACTTCTGCTGTGTCGATTTCCGTGGTGTTAATGTTAAAAAAATGATATATCCAAACGTTCAATCCGCTAAGAGACCTTTACCACATTCAGAAGAAGCACCTGTTCCAACATTTTATTCTACCCGTGAATCATCGAATAGTGAAGTGTCTAGCGATAGTGATATCGAAGAAATAGCGTCTACTGAACCAACAACTTTTACCCAAGTAGAATTAAATGATCTAATAAGGGATCTTGAATTATCTAAGGAATCTGCAGAAGTGTTGGCTTCTAGATTAAAAGAAAAAAAAACTTGTTGGCTACAGGTACGAAAGTGACTCTCTACCGTACAAGAGAGCAAGATTTGCTGCCATTTTTTAATTCGGAAAATGATATAGTTTTTTGTTCAGATGTGCAAGGTCTCCTTCTCAAAATGGGTCTTTCAGAATACCACCCAAATGAATGGCGTCTCTTCATAGACAGCTCTAAACGAAGCCTTAATTGTGTTCTTTTACACAATGGCAACCAATATGGTTCGATTCCCATAGCTCATTTAACTAAATTAAAGGAAGAATATCAAAATATTGCACTTGTTTTAGACAAAATCAAGTATAACGAACATAATTGGAGTATTTGTGTAGATCTAAAGATGGTTAACTTTTTGTTAGGACAACAAAGTGGATACACCAAATACCCATGTATTTATTGCCTATGGGATAGTCGTGCCAAGCACCAACACTGGACAGAAAGGGAGTGGTCTGTAAGTGAGATGTTGGAAATGGGAAAGCAGAATGTGATAAACCCTCCTTTAGTTACAAGAGATTCAATTATTTTGCCACCCTTACACATTAAACTGGGTCTAATGAAACAATTTATGAAGGCGTTAGATAAAAATGGGCAATGTTTACTTTACATAACGAGAAAATTTCCTAGGCTAAGCATAGAAAAAATAAAAGCGGGTATTTTTGATGGCCCACAGATAAGAATGTTGATAAAAGATACTGAGTTTTCAAATTCAATGACCAGTTTGGAACTGCTTGCGTGGAATTCGTTTGTTGAAGTTACTAAGAATTTTCTGGGAAATCACAAGTCAAGTAACTACTCTGATATTGTTAACAACATGCTAGAGAATTACAAAAACTTAGGATGTAACATATCCATCAAAGTCCATTATCTCCACAGCCACCTTGACCAGTTTGCCGGAGAATCTTGGTTCCTATAGCGAAGAACAAGGCCAACGGTTTCACCAGGACCTAAAAACTATGGAAGAGAGGTACCAAGGCCCATGGGATCAGCAAATGATGGCTGACTACTACTGAGGGAATGCAACGTGATTGTCTTGCCATACCTCATTCGCGAAAATCACGTAAACGAAAGTTTTTATGTAAATAAAAAGTTAATAATAAAATAAATAACAAAAAACTTTTTTTTTCACAGTAAAAATTTACTAAAATAGAATACATTAGGAAGATCTATGCGGATATAAAAAAGTTATATGTCTTTGAAAACAGAATTAATAAGAGAGTGTTTTAAAATAATTTACATATACACTGGATTATTCAAGAAAACCGTGATTAAAAATGAAATTTTCACATTATTTTTGCAATTTCTCTGACGTTTATGAAGATATATTAACAACTTGTATACTGATAGAAGCAGCGAAATGTACTCTTTTCAACGACATCAAAATTGTGTTGATAGAATAAACAGAAACAAAGTTATGGGGCCATGAATGCCTTAACCTCTAAAAAGGGGTTCTTGACCCTATCTAGAAAACTGTACGTAGCATTAAAAAAGTAAGTATACAGTTTTCTATCAGGGTACCGAGTACTACCAAATTTGGTTACAAGTAGAGCTGCACCAAAATCACTCTTGACCAGTGTTATTTTTCCAAAATGGGATTGATATTTTGCCATAGAAATGTTTTTCTTTAACTAATCAAATTTTTCTACAAACAAAAGGAAAAAACCTATTTAGATATACATGGAAATTTTCTTCATTATTATAAAAATTCATATAATAAATTGAAGGAAAAATTTCTTTGCCTATTGCAAAAATCCCTCCAGTGGTTACGTACTGAGAGCATTTTTTAAGTTTTTGTTCATATCTGTCATATTGGTAGTCACGACCGCTAGTGCTTCAACATATTTCGCTTACGTAAGAAGTACAACGACAAGGTCTATAGTACGAGCATTCCATGAAAAATCATGTATTTTCGTCGATTTTCGATTTGCTTTCCTTATTAATTTCAATCCATATATATATATTATGTACATACATATATTTTAAATATACCACACCTCAACGTGACAAGGAGGAAGAATTCAGTATCAGCTTGAGAAAAAAATTAAAAATAAAAAAAATAATGGTACGATATCCATCCGAAGAAAATTTAGGCCGAGGTTCTCTTCCAGTATGCGTCGTACTCCTTTTAATTTTCCTACAATTTGGACGGACTTGTCCTACATGTTTTCCGCCGACTCCGAATGACATTTGAAAGGCAGATGAATTTTCACTGGTAAGCATTCCATGGCAGTAATCCACTCGAAATCACTGAGAAAACTTATTTTCTAAATTTTTGTTGTAAAATTAATATATTAAACAAAAAATTTTATTGCAAAACTTTCCGGAATTTTCTTTAAAATTTTACATTTTCCCTATAATCTGTCGCCGTATTTTTCGATCGGGTCACAGCCACGTAGCTTTATATGTAGAACTTTTAATGTTTGAAATTTGGGCTGAATTTGAGAACTTTTCGGAAACAGCGAATTCAATTTTTCTACTTCATTAATAATATCTGAAATCGATGTGTAAATGTATTTTTAATTATTTTTTGTGGGTGTGGTAATCACCGATTTGTGATTCTTGTCTAGGGTAATTATATTTTGGAAAGGAAAGATATAAATAATATCACAACATCTTCAAACGTTTTTGAAGTCGATGCAGAGATTTTCAAAAGATTCGAGCTGCCTTAGTAGGCGTTCACGCGCCAGTTTTTGAAGATAATTAAATAAAAAGTTTAAGTCGACCTTACGAGGTTGACTATATATATATATATATATATATTATAGCTTTATAAATGACGGATATATACCGTTAAGTATTGAATTATTATAGAATTATATTTATTTTAAAATAATATTTAGTTTTACAGCAGTATTAGTCTCGGTCAGAAAAAGTAGTCTGCAAAATGTGAAATTCATAACAATACATTTCTTAAATGAGAGTTATTGCAAAACAAGTAAGGATGTCTAAGTTCGGGTGTAAGCAAACATTACATACTCAGCGTGAGCTTCAATTGTATAATTAATTCCAGATAAATTACTTTTCTATATAACACGTTGCACGTCCCATTTAAAAAATGTCTCCCAATTTCCTCATACATAAAATTTCGTAAGTGAAACATCATTGATAAAAAGTAATTTTCGCTAAGATATAGCTTATTATTCTAGTTGTTGTTGTTGTTGTAGCAGTGCTTTGCCCCATCCAATAGGTGCGACCGATCACAAATTGTCATCAATATCCTCTAAAGGGAGGGAGGGAGGAAACTTGCTGTTTCATGGACCATAATGAGAGGGGTGTTAGAGGCGTTGGTTCCACAATACAGTTAAACAGATAGTTGGTGTAATGTGGGGACACATTACAAGCAGGATATATGTTTTGTATGCCGGGGTCGATTCTGGATAGGCAAGAGTTTAACCTGTTAAGGTATCCAGAACGAAACTGAGCTAGAGGGAATCGCGTTTCCCTAGAGAGAGTGCGTTCCTCTTCTACTAATTTTGGGTATTGTTCTTTGAGTACAGGATTCACCGGGAAATTCCTGGCATAGAGGTCCGACGCCTGCCCGTGGAGTTCACTGAGGACCTGCTTGAGTTTTTTACCTTCCTACGGCTGTGTTCTGAGGTGTCGTATTTCCTCATCATGCCCCTAGGTGGTGTTGGTCATCAATCAGATGTCTGTTGGAATGCCAGGTTTTGGGTATTCAACAGGAACTGTGTGGTTAGCATTTCATTTCTCTCCCTTATGGGGAGTATTTTCGCCTTTAATATTCTAGCTACGACCCTTTTAAATTTGCTTTATATAAAAGTGGCAGTGGTCTTTAACCGATCCCGCCCATTTTTACAAGAAATATTTCCTGCTATACAGAAAATATATTTACCCAATTTTATTAGATGTTAATTTTTCTTCGAATATTTGCTTAGTCATAAAAGTGGCGGTGCCACGCCCATTTTCAAAAGTCTCCTTTCTTGCTATAATTCCACTTGGGAAAATATATACCTTTGATTAAAGCTTTTTTTGCAAAGATATAGCTTGTTTTATTCGTCCACCACCCCTTTAAAAATCTTTAATATAAAATTTTTTCATCGAAGCATTACATTATAGTAAAGGCTACCCATCTGCCAAATTAAGTTATCATAGGGTTTAACGGTTTTTGATTTATGATTAGTAAAATTTTAAGTTGATTTTATCACAAGTGGACGGTGCCACGCCCATATTCCCAAAATTTTTGGGAATAATGTTTTGCATCATAAATAATCCACTACCAATTTCATTAGTTAACTGTATTCGTTTTGAACTATCTCATTTTTTCAAAGAAGTGGGTGTGGTTGTAGTCCGATTACGCTCATTTCAATACCAATCTATTCTGGGTCCAGATAAGCCATATATCGAATTTGGTGAAGGTATCTCAATATTTGCTCAAGTTATCGTGTTAACGGTAACCGGAAATAACGGAATTTTTTTGTGGAAGTTCCCCCAAATGCTTCTCTGTATCCGCCCATGTGTACATGTGTGTATGCATGGATTTTTACAGTGGTGCTAATATCTAAGTCACCAATACACAACGGAACGAAAATCGTTAAAAGTTGCAGAAGATCTTAAAATAAAAGTATCACAAACAATACAGTCCGATCATTGCAGCAGTGCGGGTCAAATACCACTCCCGATACGGTTAGGGATGAAGAGATTTACAAGATATATGAAATAGAAACAGCTGTCGCCCTGTCCTTCCTGGCGTTGCATTTTTTCAAATTTTCCCAAAATATTTACATTATTACTTAAGCAAAAAGGGCCCTTACTCCCGTTTTACAATATACTACAATATTATACTATACTAGACGCATCCTCGATGAAAGTCAAACCATCGAAGAATCTATTTACAGCATTCCACGCATCTACAGATGGGTGTTGTCTTGGCATTAAAACTCCGTGTGTACTATTCTAGATCACTACAGATGTGTATATATTACCACTCTTACTAAACTGGAGTATTGTTTATGAATTGATATAAATTATTTGATCCCGGGCAAAGTGGCATCAAAATTTAGAAAAAGTTTTTTCAATTCGAAACAAGTAAGGGTGTCTAAGTTCGGGTGTAACGACCGTGTATACTCAGCGTGTTGCAGCAAAGGAGCGTGCGAGAGCATTACCTGGCAGATTCGGGCGGAGATCCTTCCTGCAAAATGACTTGCGGTTAGTTGTGCGAACGCACTCCAAATAAATGTAATACAAAAAAAGTAAAGGAATGAAGGCTAGTGCGGGTGTAATCGAACACTACCTACTCAGCTGAGAGCTTTGGAGACAACAATAAGGTTGAAACCACACATTAGCAAAATGAACAACTAGGGAGGACCCTGGAATGTGTTTGTGTGATATAGGTCATATGAAAGTAATAAAGAGTATTTTAAAGGGAGTGGCCATAGTTCTATAGGTGGACGACAATTTCGGCGGATATCGACATAAAGCTGGACAGGGGTGACTGTGGATGTGTGTTTGTACGCTATGGGTATCAAATGTAAAGGTGTTAGTGAGTATTTTTAAAAGGCAGTGGGCCTTAGTCTATAGGTGGGCGCTCTTCGAGATTATCGCCATAAAGGTGGACACAGGCGGTAGCTAGAATGCGTTTGTACGATATGGGTATCCAATGAAAGGTGTTAATGAGTATTTTAAAAGGGAGTGGCGACTAGTTCTACAGGTGGACGCCTTTTCGAGATATCGACCAAAATGTGGACCAGGGTGACCAGATCATCATCTCTGTCGGGTACCAGCTAAGTATATTTATATATGTAATACTAAGAACAGTATGCCTGCCCAAAATTCAAGGGCTTTGATTTCGACCTGCCAAACTTTTTCCTCTTTCTTCTACTTCATATGGTAGGTGTCACACCATTTACAAAGTTTTTTCCTAAAGTTCTATTTACGTCACCAGTACCATGGTTCATCTCTTTTCGGATTTTGGTATAGAATTATGGTATTTTTTAATTTTTCGTAATTTCGATATCGAAAAAGTGGCGCGTGATCATAGTCGGATTTCGGCATTTTTATACAAGATAAGTGAGTTCAGATAAATACGTGAACTAAGTTTAGTAAAAATATATCGATTTTTGTCAAGTATCGTGTTAACGGCCGAGCGGAAGGACAGACGGTCGACTGTGTATAAAATTTAATACTGGGCATGGCTTCAACCGATCTTCGCCTATTCGCACAGAAAACAGTTATCGTCATAGAATACTTGAGCCGTACCAAATTTCACAAGGATGGTAAATTTTGTCCGAACGTCGGCATTAAACGTATTCTTAGACGGAAATAAATGAAAAAGGGCGGAGCCACGCTCATTTTGAAATCTTTCTCTGTTTTTTGTATTTTGTGCACCAGTAATGATGGAGTGAATGTGACATAAATTACTTACATACTGTCAAGATATAAATTTTTTGTTAAAATGCCTTTAGATTGTTTTTTAAGTGGGCGCGTTTGTCTCCGATTTGCTAATTTTTTAGCGCACATATCGAAATAGGAGTAACGTCATGCAAATTTCATCGCGATATCTTCAACTGACTGGCCAAATTACAGCTTGCAAAACTAAATTCCTTCTTTAAAAGTGGGCGGTGCCACGGTCAACGCACCTACCAGTTCATCGCTTATTCGTTTTTTATACATATTTTTTATTTTGCCCACATATTTTGATTATAAAAGTCTTTCTTTATCTATCTCGATGAGTTATGCCGTTACGGATTACCGTTATGCAAACAAAGTTATATACTCTGTGAGCTCTGCTCAGCAGTATTGTTTTTTGATAAAACCTTTAAACTTAAACATTTTTTAATTCATTTTATTTTCAAGTTTTAGTTTTAATTGCCTATTATTTCTCATTCTATTTAGTCATTAGTGACTCATTAGGACTCTTTCCGACACTTTGTTACAATCAGGTCCTCGAGCTCCAAAGTATTTTGATGCCACTTCTACCGGGCTGTATGTAATATTTGTTCTAAATATGAGCCAAATCGGACCCGGACAGTACGAGTATTTTTAATATCTCGATCTTTGCCGCACCTAGCGGAATTTTTTTTTCATAAAGCATATTTATTCTGTATATAATATGTGTTCCAAATATGAGCCAAATCGGGCCACAAATACGATTTTTAACATCTCGATCTTGCGGCACCTGGCGGCATTTTTTCATATGTCGCGTTCTATTCATGTATGTAATAGTGTTCCAAATATGAGCTTTGGCATTCGACGGCGAATCGGTTTTTATAATCATATTATTTTGTTATTTTAGTGGAATGTATATTTTTTAGTGTTTAGAGAGAGGCGCTATGCGCCTGTACACCTTGAATGTATTCATTGGGGGCTCTAAGGTATGGCTGCGGTTGAGCCACCTTATTTGCTTTGAAAAACCCCGTTTGGGATAAAAAGTTGAACTAGTCTTTAGAATATTTCACTAACCATTTGAGAATTACAAGCTCACTCAGTGGTAATGAAACGAAGGAAAGAAAAATGCTCAATTTTAAGTCACTTAAACACTCTGAAAAATAGAAAATTATTGTAAGAACACTGTAAAACAATTGTTGTAGCGTTAGTTACCTTCATTTGCAGCCGATTTCAACCGTTTGTCAGAAAAAATTCAGAAAAATATTATTCTAACACACTGTCTAGAAAAATAATTATTCCCTGTTTGTAATAGCTCAATCGTATCTCTTCATATTTAGGCGTACATATGAAATATTGGACTATATCCCATGATTCATGTGATGGTGTAGTATTTTTGTTAGAAACATGGGAGGTGTCGTTGGAAATTCGAGGTGAAAATTACAAAGGCGGGTACGCGTGTCTTACCAAAACTACCTGAGTAGATAAAACTTTGGATAATCATAGCGAGCCCTTCCCGTAATTAGTGTAACCAGCAAAAATACAGATATGTATAGTTCTGCTGAAAACCGAGAGTTTGCATGATTGGAATCACAATATATAATAAAAAATAGTACCGTTGTCAAGCTAAATCAAAAAAGAGAATCGTCGTGTAAGTGAATTTGAGATTTGTTACTATTTTGGGACCGCAAATGCTACTTCTCAAGTGTCTCTTCTCGTGTGTATGTACGAGTAATGTTTATTTTCACTTTTATACTGCATATTTATACTGTTCGCAAAAGCACCGGTCTGCAATTATACTGTATATGCACGATTTAAGCAACCATTGCAAAAAGAGATATGGTCGAAAACGAAAATATATTTTAGTTGATAAAATCATTCTGCTTAAGTTCTAGTGAAATCCAATAAAATGTTTTATTATTTATAGGGGCTTTTACAAATAATGTGATTAATATTTTATATTATCTTTAAAATAAAATAAACAAAACTGTGTTTTATACCAATGATGATCAAGAATAACTCACTGGTGCCATATAACGATACTGAGTCTGAAAAGACATATTCTGGGGAATAGAAACGAGATATGCGTTGGACAAGAGGGTACAAGACGAAACGAAACTTCTAAACGACTCGGGTAAAAACGACAAGCTATACCCTGTACGTAGGTAAAAGTGTGGAAACAAGTCTGTGAAAAGCTAGTGAGCAAGATCGGTTGCGTGCTAAACGAACACTTTGGGGCTTAGTAACAAGATCCGACAAGGAGATCGGCTTCTATCGTGCATGACGCGGAAATGCGTTCCATTTCAAAGGAGAACATCAGATACAGCCTTAAAAACAGTGGAGCTATGCAGATTCATACCAATAACGACAAGCGTTTTAAAGTTTGACAGCAGTTACTGAAAACACACTTATAATATTTCCAAACACGTAACATGCGTTAGAAAAAAACATAACTCTTCAAATACTCATTGCTGACCCAAAAAGACCTCCTCCCTAACAAGTTGACGAACTAAATGCGGTTCTTTTGAAATCATCCAGTGAACACTACAGCAGTTCTGGCCCACTATGTAGGACACAAAGTACTAAGTATTACTTCACAGTACTTCGAAACGTGCCACTTTGTATAGTGTTACACGCAGCACTTGATAAATACAAATCAGAAGCAAGCAAAGTTTCGTAAGAGTTTTTCGTACCATTCATTTGCCAAAAAAGGACAAAGAGCCAAAGTGAATTGTATACAATTATTTCGAACGCAAGAACATACCGAAAATTATACATGCATTTCATTCATAATTCGGATCTAAAGATTGGAAACCTTTCCAAACTTGCTTCCAGCTTCAGTTATTAAAATATCATTTACGTCTTTGTGTTGCGATATATTCGTAAAAAATGCTCCATTGGTTAAACTACCACTATGGTAATTTGACGATAGCTTAAAAGGGTATACGATCCCAGTACATGGCGCGTCAACACGAATTCCTTCATACTAGTAAGGGTCCGTACCTTGTATGATCACTTCTTACACATTCATCTCAAATCATAACGACCTAAAGCTCTTTGCGAAAAGAATATATAACAAAAACAATTTCAATATGATATATAGCTTAAACCATAATGAAAAAGATGCTGTGACAGACGAAGATGACTGAATTATTTGTTTTACAAACAAAATGTTTAATATATTGTGTTCAAATTTGGAATGTATAAGTTTCCTCTAATTCAAAAATGTATGTATGTACTAAAAAATTACATAAATACGACTTTAATGTGCCCCTATGAATCTGAAAAATTAATTGAATAACTTAAAATTTAATGAACAAAAAAAACCAACAAATAGTGTTTGGAAAGTAGGCAAACTGACAGCAAAAAAAACGTAAGTACAGATAAAGGAACTTTCGGAGGGATACAGTGTGGTCAAAAAACCGAAGTCTTAATGTAGGCCTCAAGAAAATTTATACACATAACCAAATTCATGATAGTAAGTAGCTATTTTTTGTCAGAAGATAATTACAAAAAAACCTTCTACTGTAAAATTACTTTTTGTGGTTACACTTAAATTGCCGGAAGGGACCCATGCTGTATATGTCCCCTCCACCCATCAAACTGCTACTACCATATCCTATTTTGTTACATATATTTTATGCCCCAGACTCGGTACTAATCTACGTCCCGGAGTCCATTGTTTGTTTTTCCCATTCCCCCCTCTTTTATCTTTTTGGCCCGCCGCCGCAAACTACCTGCATACTTTTAGGTGCAAATGACAGCTTTGACGTCATTTTCAGTGTTGCCAAGACCGTCCTCTTTAAAAACACACAAAAACCCGTTTCTTAATAACCAAAAAATTCCACATGGCTCCAAGTTTCCATAAAAATCCTCCACATTTGTATTAATTTTTTTATGTACAAAAATCCTAACAAATGGTTCATTACTTTTAATAATTTTTTTTATAATTACAAATTTCTTGCATATACATTTTTAATAAAAATTTTAAATAAAATTAAAAATAGAATAAAAATAAATGAAATTGAAAACGTCACAAAAAATTAATATAAAATAATTGAATTAAATAAAGCAGAGTGCAGCCCAAAACAACAAATAATTAAAACAAATAGAAGAAAAGTTTATTAAAATAAATAAACATAAAATAAAAATGGGTTTAATTAAATAAACGGATTGGCATAAAAATGGAGGGGCACGAAATTAAAGAAAAATAAATGCAATGAATGAAGTGAGATGAAAAAACATAAATGAAAAGGAAAGAACTGAAATAAAAGAGAGAAAATTAAATGGAACGAAAAATTTTGAAACTATATGAAATATAAACGAATGAAAGGAAAATAAAACTAGATTACAAAAACTAAATGAGATGCAGCAAAATTAAATTAAATGACTAATATACAGGATAATGAACGGAAACGAAAAAAAGATTTCAATGAAATAAAAAGTATAGAAGTTAAAGAAATGAAACGAAATAGAAATTTTATAAAATAAAACAAAAAAAATAAAAATATTAAATATAAAATAAAATGAAATGTAATGGTATAAAATTATTACTAAACTACACTATAAAGCGTGCAATTACTGGCATATGATCGATGACATTATATCATCGGCCCTAAAACACCCGCGCTGTTAGTTCTGCTTACTCCAAACTGGAAAAGAGCGGGTAAAGTTGGGTTTGATGGTGAATGAGGACAAAACGAAGCTACCTGCTGTCATCGAGCAACGACGTCAGCGCATACGGCGCCTGGCAACCACGCTACTGTTGGACTGCCATCAAATTTCGAAAATAGTAAACGACGTCGTTATTTGGGAACAGCCAGCATCAACACTAGCAACAACATCAGCACTGAAATCCAGCGAACGAATACTCAATCTTGCCAATAAATGCTACTATTGGACTAGGTAGGCAATTGAAAGTAAAGCTCTCTCTCGGCGAACCGAAAATCAGTACTCTACAAGTCACTTATCGTACCCGTCCGCTATATGGGCAGACGCAGGAGACCATGACAGCAGATGAAGCGGCTTGGGAGTGTTCTGAGAGAAAAGTTCTTCGAACGATTTATGAGAACTCTACGCGTTGGCGATGGCGAGTACCGAAGAGAAGATTTAATGATGAGCTGTACGAGCTATACGCAGACATCAACATAGTTCCAGCGAATTAAACGCAGCGGCTGCGCTGGCTAGACCTGTTATGCGAATGAAAGATGATGCTCGGCAAGAAGTGTTCTATCGGAACCGCCTATGGAAGCACAGAGTAGCGGGCGGCCACCACTCCGTTGGAAGGACCAGGTTGGAAAAACGATTTAAACCCCTTGGTGTGACCAATTGGCGCCGGTTGGCGAGCGAAGGAGCGACTGGCGCCTGTTGGACGGCCATACCGTTTAGACGGTTAAGCGCCAATTAAGTAAGTATAGTAATGTATACTAAAACGATCAAAAAAAGGAAAATAGAAGAAATTAAAGGAAAAATGAAGCGATTTCATGAAATGAAAACGAAATAAATACATGAGATGGAAATATAATAAAACGAAATGAAATGGAATAATTTGAAATTAAACGAAATAAAATAGAAACAAACTAAAAGAAATGTAAGAAAACGAAAAGAAATCTGATGAAATAAATGTGTTAAATTAATAGCATGTATTATTTGAAAGTTTCTGGAACCACTCATATTCCGGAACTGTTCGTACAGATTGGCCAACGTCCTATGATGAACAAAGAAAAAGAAAATTTGAATATATGTATATGGGGTATTCCATCCATTTCAGACCAATTTTGAACCCGACCCCTTTAGAATTGAGCGAAAGTTTTTCTTCTTTTTCTAACTTACGAAAGACGTTTTTCAGAATTTTTTCAAATTTTTTCTCCAACTTAAAAAAAGTTATGAATTTAAAAAAAAAACACCTTTTTGTTTTCAAAATGCTATAAACTTTTTCAAAAATTGACCGTTGGGACTTTTTTTTTTAATTGTTTTTAAAGTTACTTTTCCCCCGGAAAAAATTACAAAAAAAATGTGTTCAAGTTTTTTTTTTTTTAATTTAAGTTTTTCGAGATTTTTCGGAATTTCGCCATTTTTTTTTTTCTATAAAAAACTTCAAGAAATTCTGCAATATCCCAATAATCGGGTGAGCCGATTTTTTTTTTATTATTTTTTTTTTTATAGATTGAAAAAAAAAAATTTCAAAATAAAATTTGTTTGTTATCAATTTTATTATATAAACAAAAAAAATGTAAGAAAGATTTTTAAGAACATAAATTCATAAATTTGTTACATTATTTTTTTAGAAACTTACATGTTACTGTGTCCGTCATTACTCCTGGTATTTTAATCGTAGATTCCTAATATATAAGAAAAAAGAATACTTAAAAATCATTTATCAAAATATTAAAACTTATTTGATTTGGAAAAACGGTGTTTTGCCAAAATGCTATAACTTTTTCAAAAATTGACCGTTGGGATCATTTTTTAAATATGTTTTTAATGTACTTTTCGGAAAAAATACACAAAAAAAAATTTTGAGTTTTTTTTCAATTGTATTTCCTCCGCAAAGTACCATTTAAAAACAATTTTATAAAAAAAAGATCCCAAAACCCCCCCCCCCCCTGGTCAATTTTGAAAAATTTATAGCATTTTGAAAAACAAAAACTGTGTTTTTTTTTAAATTCATAACTTTTTTAAGTTTGAATGAAAAAATTTGAAAAAACTCTGAAAAACGTCTTTCGTAAGCTAGAGAAAGGAGAAAAACTTTCAGCTAATTCTAAAGGGGTAGGGTTCAAAATTGGTCGAAAAAATGGATGTATGGGATATATTGGCAAACTACGCTCCCACTAATCATATATTTAATTAACATTAAGTAAATTAAATTGTATTATATTAATCTCTCAACCTGTGATGCATTTTTTTATGCATTGCGAGAAAGGGAATAATTTAAAAGTAGAATGTAAAGAGACAACAAGGACCTACACTTACTCCACCAGCTTTTTAGTTATACACAAAATATAAAATTACTTTAAGTTATTTAATTGAATCGAAACGGAGTGCAAGTATATTAAATCAGTGTCATAGTTAATAAAATTTTAAAGAAAAACTTTAAAACTAAAACTAAACATATCAACTTTAAACAAAAAAACCCCCACATATATACTAGCCATTTCCCGGCCCCTTCTGCAAGGAGAAAAATAAAACAATATTCACGTTAGCCTGCTTACAAAGTTATCGTTTAAAAAATTTCTAATGTATTTTAAAACTGAAAGGGTTCCCAAATGATACTAAGTGTACCCAAATGATCCCGAAATAGTCCCGAAAAAGTTTCAAAATAACCCTGAAGGGCTCCCGTACGGAACCAAACACCATCCATAAAATATCCGGAAGGGGTCCCCAAATAATCCCGACATAGTCCCGAAAAAAGTCCCGAATTGACCCGACGGGTTCACGGACACGATCCCGAAAACCATCATATATGACCCTGAAATAGTCACGCAGGACCGAGAGGATCCCGGAAGGTTCAAAATGATCCCGAAATGTTCAGAAATGAACCCGAAATGGTATCCCGGACGGATTCTTATATGATTCCGGAAGGGTCCCAAAATGATCTTGACCCCAACGGTATGCCGGAAGCATCCGAAGAGATCAGAAATACCCGACGTATCCTGAACGGATATAGTAATGATTAGGATGGGTCACTAAAGGTTTCCGGAAAAAGCCATAAAATCACGAAAAAACCACGACGGGATTCCAGGCGGATACCGAAGACCATCACAAAAATATCCAAAACGGGACCCCAAATGATCCCAAAATGGTCCCGAAGAAGTCCCGAAATGAACACTGACGGGATCCAGGATGATCCCGAAAATCATCCAGAAATGATGCGGAAGTGTTCCTAAATGATCCCGAAATAATCCAGACGGTCACGAAATGACCCGAGTGATCCCGAAGACCTTTTAAAAAATGAATCCGTGAAACGTCCCCAAACGATCCCGAAAATGTCCCGACATTTCCCTGACAGGACCAAGCAGGGATCCCGAAAACCATCAGATATGATGCCGGAAGGTCTCTAAATGATCGAAAAACCTGACGGGATCTCGAAAACAATCTAGAATTGATCCTGTCAAAGCCCCGAAGTGACCCTGACATAGTCCAGCAAAAGCCCTAAATTACCTCGACGGGATCCCGAAAACCATCCAGAAATGATGCCGTAAGGGTCCCCCAAATATCCTGAAAGGTGCGAAATGACACTGACTGGATCCCCGACAGCTCACGAAAACCATCCAGAAATGATCCCGGAGGGTTCTAAAATGATCCCCGAAATAGTCACAAAAAAAATCCAGACATTACCCTGACGGAATCCCGCACGGATCCCGAAAAACCATCCCCGAAATGATGTCGAAGGGTACCAAAATGATCCCAAATATTAGCGAAATAACCTTGAAGATATCCCGAAAAAATCATCCAGAAATGATCCGGGAAGGGTCCACAAATGATCCCGAAATAGGGCCCTGATCCCGAAATAGTCCCGAAATGACCCTAACGGGAACCCGGACGGAACCCGAAAAACCACCCAAAATGATGCCGAAGAGGTACCCAACTGATCCCGAAATAGTCGCAAAATGACATTAACGTGGATCCGAAAACCATCCAGAAATGATCCTGGAGGGATCCCCAAAAGACCGAAACACAAAAAACAAAACCCAGACAGGTACCCGGACGGATCCAAAATAATCCAGAATATAATAACCCACAAGATCCCCAAAAATGACCCCGAATACTAACGAAAAGTTCCAAAAAAACCCGAAAACGGGATCCCCGAGAAATGATCCCCAAATGATCCCGAAATAACCCCAGCGGGATCCGAAACCCATCCGAACTGATTTTAAAACAAAACTTAAATAAATTTTCTTTAATTCTTGAATGTTTTTTAAAAACAAATAAATGTGGAGCAAGTGTTGTTTCTCTTGTTTAAATCATACACACTTTCAAACGAGAGCAGCAAGAAAGCCATCATAAGCAGAACAGACACATAGAATCAGACAAGGAGAAAATCCAAAATAGCATATGAAAACACTGTCCCTTCCAACCAAAACTACGTAAGTGTAGTTGTCCAGACGTTTTTTTAAAATATCCAAAAACCGTTTTCCTAATACCCAAAATTCCCACATGTGGAATGAAAAATGCTCAAATTTTTTATTAACTTTTTATGTACAAAAATTCATAACAAAATGTTCCATACTTTTTAATTTACCCAATTTTATATAAATATTATATAATTTACATTTAAATAAAAAATTAATAAAAATAACGCAGATAAATCAAATAAAATTGAAAACGATACAAAAAATACATAAAATAAATAAAATTAAATAAATAAAATGAAAAAAAAAAAAAAATAAAAAATAAAAAAAAAAAACAAAATGATAAGCACGCCCCGACAACCACGAAGAGATGTAAGGCCGAGCTTCTCTTCCAATTTGAGCGTGCTCCTCTTGATTTTCCCTACAAATTGGCCGGACGGGACCTACATGTTTATGCGACTCCGACGGCATCTGCAAGGCAGATGAGTTTTCACTGAGAGCTTTTCATGGCAGAAATACACCGGAGCGCTGCCAAAACACTGCCGAGGGGCGGACCCGCTTAGAAAAATTTTCTTCTAATTGAAAAAACTTTATCTAAAATTTGATGTGCTTTGCCCGGGGTGTGAAACCCAGGGCATACGGATGTGGTAGGCGGAGCACGTTACACATCACACCACGCGGCCGCCAATAAATAAAAATAAAAAAAATTTAATAAAACAAGGTTTGATTCGAGCTCAAGGCCAGAGCAATAATTTTTCTAATGATATGATTGCTATTTTGTAATTTTTTTGTTTTGGATAGTAAGTAGAAAATTTTTCAGACAACCGGCCATAGCTGCGCAGATAGGATTCCATTTTCGAAGGGTGCTAAGCCTTCATCATCAGTTACGCTTAGGCACGCCTGCGCTAACCATTTAGCTATACAGCGGTGGTTTGTTTGACGCAAATTGCTACTTCTATTCCTTCTTACCAACTATATTTATTCAGTGTGCGCCATCCTGTGCAAATCACTGATAATGCTAGACTTGTTATTTATCAATAGGGCCGATAAAACAAAAACAGTTTAATAACACAAATTAAAATTAAAGTAAAAACAAAGTTGGAATGAAGCCAAAGAAAATGAAATGAAATAATCATTTATGTAAATAAAATGAATTGACATAAAAAAATGGTGATTGGAGCGAATATTAAAAAAAAATAAATTCAATGAAATGAATGGAATGAACTGAAATAAAACAAATATAAAATGAACGTTAAGAAATGAAATGAAACAGAAAAAATTTACTGAAACAAAACATATGAAACCATATGAAATTAGACGAATGAAATGAGAAGTT
>JARSSU010031665.1:5000-16068 GCA_029619165.1 Eurosta solidaginis
TATTTCCACGCATTCATTAATTTGTGAAAAGCACTCAATACCTACCTATAATTTTGTATTTTTATTTCAACGTCAGAATTAAATAAGGGTAGTGCACATAAATACATACATACGATCCCATACAGAGCTACTATATTCCGAAATATACTTTCTTCCACTTCATTCTGGGTTTCTGCTGTCATTGCTGTAGCCGCCGCATTTTTCGCTTTTATTTTATTAATATTGAATTGGTTGAAAACAGCTGTCAGCCGTTTGTTTTTATGCATTCCAAAAACAAAGTATTTAAAATCTAATTATATACGCAATACGTACATATGCAATGCATAAAACTGAAAATTTATATGTATTATTGTAATGGGGTGAGTTATTTCGATAATTTTCTTTTGTGCAACTACAAAGCAGTTCTTACAAATGGGTTTGCCCCAGAAACATCATCATTGACTTCAAGAGTTAATTAAAAGTAACGGAACATTTTTGAATTGAGTTGTATACTTTACATATTTACATTTGGTAGGTATACGGTTTGTTGAAAAAGTGTCCATAAATAACTCAAAAATTCTCAAAAAATGTAATCAAGAATTTGACCTGTTTTTTTTGGGTAAAACCGACAAAAGCTGCTCCTCCGACTTTGTTGACTAGTGTCTTCCCGTTATTTATACCGCATATGCTGGATTGTACAAAGCTCAGTTTTCTGGATAAAGTGGCCTATGTAAGAGGTATAAGTACGAAAGAATTTTAGTAAATGGATTACGAAGAAGACAAAGAAAGCTCATCGACAACGAAACAACTCGACAATGCAAAACGGTAATTTTCGGCCGATTTATTACTGCTATTCCGGTTCCTTTTCAGTAGCAATACATATATTAAAACATAATAAACTGGGGTTACAGAAGAAAAAGAAATTTAAATCAAATGATTAAACAAAATTAAAAAACAAAAACTGAATTTTTTTATTAAGAAAGTATTAAAAGAAAAGAATATAAAACAAGTAAAGAAGGTTAAGTTCGGGTGTAACCGAACATTACATACTCAGTTGAGAGCTATGGTGACAACATAAGGGAAAACAACCATGTAGGAAAATGAACCGAGGGAAACCATGGAATGTGTTTGTATGACATGTCTATCAAATGAAAGGCACTAAAGAGTATAAAGGTGGATCAGGGTTGACTCTAGAATTTGTTTGCACGATATGGGTATCACATGAAAGGTGTTAATGACTATTTTAAAAGGGAGTGATCCTTAGTTCCATAGGTGGACGCCGTTTCGAGATATCGCCATAAAGGGTGGACCAGGGGTAACCCTAGAATTTGTTTGTACGATATGGTTATAAAATTAAAGATATTAATGAGGGTTTGAAAAGGGAGTGGTGGTCCAGATATCGCCATAAAGGTGGACCAGGGGTGACTCTAGAATGAGTTTGTACAATATGGGTATCAAAAGAAAGTATTAATGAGTATTTTAAAAGGGAGTGGTCCTTAGTTCTATAGGTGGACGCCTTTTCGAGTTTGTTTGTACGATATGGGTATCAATGAAAGGTGTTAATGAGTATTTTAAAGGGAGTGGGTCTTCGTTCTATAGGTGGTCGCTTTTTCGAGATATCGCCATAAAGATGGACCAGGGGTGACTCTAGAATATGTTTGTATGATATGGGTATCAAATGAAAGGTGTTAATGAGTATTTTAAAAGCGCGTGGGGCTTAGTTCTATAGGTGCGCCTTTTCGAGATATCGCCATAAAGGGGACCAGGGGTGACTCTAGATTGTGTTTGTACGATACTGGTATCAAATTAAAGGTATTAATGAGAGTTTTAAAAGGGAGTGGTGGTAGTTGTATATGTGAAGGCGTTTTCCAGATATCGACCAAAATGTGGACCAGGGTGACCCAGAACATCATCTGTTGGATACCGCTAATTTAATTATATATGTAATACCTACCAAGATTTCAAGAGTTTTAATTCGCACTGCAGAACTTTTTCATTTTTCTTCTACTTAATATGGTAGGTGTCACAACCATTTTACAAAGTTTTTTCTAAAGTTATATTTCGCGTCAATAAACTAATCCAATTACCATGTTTCATCCCTTTTTTCGTATTGGTATAGAATTATGGCATTTTTCGATATCGAAAAAGTGGGCGTGGTCATAGTCGGATTTCGTTCATTTTTTACACCAAGATAAAGTGAGTTCAGATAAGTACGTGAACTAAGTTCAGTAAAGATATGTCGATTTTTGCTCAAGTTATCGAGTTAAGGGCCATGCGGAAGGAGAGACGGACGACTGGGTATAAAAACTGGGCGTGGCTTCAACGATTTCGCCCATTTTCACAGAAAAGAGTTATCGTCATAAAATCTATACCCTACCAAATTTCAAAAGGATTGGTAAATTTTTGTTCGACTTATGGCATTAAAAGTATCCTAGACAAATTAAATGAAAAAGGGCGGAACGACGCCATTTTGAAATTTTCTTTTATTTTTGTATTTTGTTGCACCATATCATTACTGGAGCTGGATGTTGACATAATTCAGTTATATAGTGTAAAGATATTAAATTTTTTGTTAAAATTTTACTTAAAAAAAATTTTTTTAAAGTGGACGTGGTCCTTCTCCGATAAACGTCCCTGCCAAATTCATCATGATGACTTCAACGACTGCAAAATTACAGCTTGCAAAAGTTTTAAATTACTTCTTTTAAAAGTGGGCGGTGCCACGCCCATTGTCCAAAATTTTACTAATTTTCTATTCTGCGTCATAAGTTCAACCCACTACCAAGTTTCATCGCTTTATCTGTCTTTGGTAATGAATTGTCGCACTTTTTCGATATCGAAAAATTTCGTGGTTATAGTTCGATATCGTTCATTTTAAATAGCGATCTGAGATGAGTGCTCAGGAACCTACATACAAAATTTCATCAAGATATCTCAAAATTCCTCAAGTTATCGTGTTAACGGACGGACATGGCTCAATCAAATTTTTTTTCGATCCTGATGATTTTGATATATGGAAGTCTATATCTATCTCGATTCCTTTATATCTGTACAACCAACCGTTATCCAATCAAACTTGATATACTCTGTGAGCTCTGCTCAACTGAGTTTAAAAAAATTGAAGATATGCAGTTAGTAAAAAAATACTAAAACAAAATTATAAAAAAAATTATGAAAAAATCAATTTTTTACTTGAAATGTTTCCTGCTATAAGGAAAATATGCGTATCCAATCTTATTACGATCTACGAGTTATGCCTCCGGAAACATAGAAAATGCTTAGCCATACAGGGCGGTGCCACCCCATTTCAAAAATTCGAATTTGTTCCTATTTCTTTTATAATTTCAGTTGGTAAAGAAATATAACTGATATAAAGCTGTACCAATGCACTTGGAAGTTTTCATTGTATAAAAATTCTAAACCAGTATTTTTTTCTTATTGGTCTGAAAGCAAAAAAGTAAAAAATAGTACTATAAATAAAATTTGAAAAAAGGAAAATAAACCAATTTAATTAAAAGAAACTACAAAAAAATGAAAATTCTAAAAAAAATTTATTGAAAATAAAATAAATATTAAAAAAGAAAATTAAAAAGAAGAAACTGAAAATTATAATAGAAAATAAAAAATTAAAGATGAAACTAAAAATTAAAAAAAAACAAAACTAAAAAATTAACAAAAATAAATAAATAAAACTATAAAAAATTAAAAAAAAATTTTATTAAAATTACTAAAAATTACAAAAAAAGGAAAACAAAATAAATAAACAAAAAAATACACAAAAATAAATAAAAAAGTTAGTTTAAAAAAAATAAATAAATAAGTAAATAAAATATGTAAATAAAAAATAGTTAAAAAAAATAGTAGCGGAAAAAATTGAAATAAAAAACAAAATGGGTTGGACATGTTAATTTCTGAGAATGCTCTAAATAAAACCTGTACTCGAAATTTCTAAATTTTACGCAATATCACGAAATAAGCATTTAGTTAAGGAAACTAAACTAAACAACCACAAAATGCTCCAAAAATAGTACACTTGTGATACGAAAGTTGAAAATGTGTTTGTTAAAATTTCGATAAAAGTTATACTATATCTTTTCAAACTGTATTTGAGAAAAAGGCAAGAAACAAACGGGCATATCTAGTGTGAGCTTGGCTGTGCACGAAAAAAAGCTTTTCATGACAGAAATATACTCCGAGTGTTTGCCAAACCACTGCCACAGGTGGACCACGCTAAGAACAAACTTTTTCTAATTGAAAAACTTGTTTCTAAATTTTCTGAACGCGGCACCCTTGAGTATAAGTGAGTACTTTCAATTAAAAAATTATATACTTGGATATCCGTTACTGCTCGGGTGCCACTTAAGGCGTGAAGGTTGCCTCAATATTGAGGGTATTATAGGAGCCACTCACCCCAAATAAAACACACAAGTTAAGCAGGATAAACATTAATGAATAGATCACACTTAACACTAGCCTCACAGCTACAATAACCACCGGATAGAGCTCATAAACTGAACAGAATCATTGTGCCGCAATTATTGTGCTATTGGTATTCTGGAGGCCGTATATCACATTTATCTGCACACTGGAGCGGATCACCTAATTTAAATAATTAAAAAAAAACAACAAATGTAAGGCGCGATAACCTCCGAAGAGATTTTAGGTCGAGCTTCTCTTCCAATTTGCGTCGTGCTCCTTTTAGTTTTGCCTTCAAATTGGCGGGACATACTTGACTCCGAACGGCATCTGCAAGGCAGATGAGTTTTCACTGTGAAGCTTTTCATGGCAGAAATACATTCGGAGTGCTTGCCAAACACTGCCGAGGGGCGATCCCGCTTGAAAAAATGTTCTTCTAATTGAAAAAACTTGTTTCAAAAATTTTTATGTTCCTTTGTTCACTACACAGGATCTTCGGTGTGGTAGGCGGAGCACGTTACCATCACACCATGGCGGCCGCCGCTAGGCTGCGTTTAGACAGAAAAACAGACAAACAATTTCTTTCATACTGTTGTGAGCATATTGGAATGATTTCGTTCGAAAACGAAAAATGCCACAGAAGATGGCACAAAGCCGAAGCTGGTTTGTCTCCAAACCAAATTTGACAAGTTATGACGAAAATTTTTTCTAATATACAACAATCATCCAACCAGGCGGAAAATCAAACAAAATAAATAATTTCAAAGTTCATTACTACAATGCTGCACAAACTTCTTCTATTTAATTACTATATACTTACACTCTAGGTTTCTACTGCATTATCATTATGTACTCTTGCACTTGTACATAAACATTTATTTGTAAATTTATTATACATTGTTAACAAAAGCTTTGTGAAATCAAAACTCAGCGCTTGATTATTGGGTTAATTAGTTTGGTGCGCTGGGATTTTAATAATTTACTCAAATTAAATTTTTTAATAGGCAAGTAAGCTATGCACGTGGAGCGCATGATTAGTGATAGAACGATACGATTACTGAGTGAGTGGTATCGATACTCTTCCAAAAATACTCGAGTATTTTGTACTCGATACTTTTTTCCAAGTACTGACTAAAATATCAATACTTTACCTCTATACTTTTCTCCGATACTAGTGCCGATGATCTATATGTTAATGATCAACAAAGTTCAGTCCATCACAACTTAACTTGTGCAACTTGAGATCGTCGAGGATGTCGTAAAGGCTCCATATTTCACTTAAACCGACTTTTTGATAATGGTGCAATGAGAGACGACTTCTGCCTATGGTGGTAAAAGAAAAGTATGTGTTTATTGGCCAGAATCGAACAAAGTTATATATTGGTATACTCGATACTTTTTACTGAGTACGAGTACTAGCATCGATATTTTTTCTAAAAGTTCTATCACTACGTATGTATGTTAGCTTAAGACGATTTGAATGCATAATAAAACTAAGTTTATATACTGTTATTCAACACAATATACCAGCAGACGTTGTTAGCTTATTAATTAATTTTTTCTTAAAAATTTGCCTCGATATTTGTTAATTATCATACAAAGGCTTTATTCAATTTGCTTGTTGCTTTAAGCTTAGGCTTAGGAAGGTTAAGTTAAAAAACAAAATTTGTTTTCAAAGGTCTTCGCAAAATAAAAAAAATGCTTTTCTCATAAATTTTAATAATCTCTGTTGTTTTTTATTTTAAATAAGAAACATGTTTGTTGGAGTCGAGCAATATTTAAGTAACGATATATATTATGCATAAGTACGTGCATATGTGAATGTGTAAAACACTTGCCTACCCACGTTTCTGCATAAAACGCTTTGTTACTGAAGTAAAGACTTCGAAAAAATTTACGAAATTAAGCAGAAAACATTAACGAAATTTCATGGCTGATAACTTTCGAAAAATACTGCGCAGCAATTCCATGCACTGGTGGAGGCGTGAAGCTTTTAAAAGGGGTCCTAAATTTTTAAACGGTTTTATTTAGGTTGACTTGACAGGCTGGACAGCACTCTTTTGTAATTGAAATTTAAGTAAATTTCCGATAAGCTACAAGCTTGAAACTTGGAATATAGTTCAGAGCCTGAAGACAATGAAATAATAAGAAAGAAATCGCCCCTAGGTGGCGCAAGGATCGAGATATGCACACAAATCGTATTTGTGGTCCGATTTGGCTCATATTTAGAACACATAATACATACAAGAGTAGAAAGCGACATATGAAAAAAATTGCCGCTAGGTGGCGCAAGGATGGAGATATTCACAAAAATCGTATATGTGGTCCGATTTGGTCCATATTTTGGAACACATAATACATACAAGAATAGAAAGCGACCTTTGAAAAAGAATCGCCGCTAGGTGGCGCAAGTATCGAGATATTCACAAAAATCGTATTTGTGGTCCGATTTGGTCCATATTTGGAACACATAATACATACAAGAATAGAAAGCGACCTAAGAAAAAAAATATCCTCTAGGTGGCGCAATGATCCAGATATTCAAAAAAAAATCGTATTTGTGGTCCAATTTGGGCCATATTTGGAACACATAATACATACATGAATAGAAAGCGACTTATGATGTCCGATTTGGCTCATATTTGGAACAAATATTACATACAGTCCGGTAGAAGTGACATCAAAATATTTTGGAGTTGGAGGAGGGAACAAGCGTACGTGGCGCAGAGTCGAGTAAAGTCTTTGGAAGAATTATGTATTGAGGACTTAGATTGTAACAAATTGTCAGGAAAAAGTCCTTGTAATAATGATCACTAAACGAACTAAATAGAATGAGAAATAATAGGCAATTAAATAAAGACTAAAAACTTCAAATAAAATAATTAAAAAAAAATTGTTTAAGTTAAACGGTTGTATTGAAAACAATACTTCATGAAGTAACAATAATACTAAAAGCTAGAAAATTAATTAGGTAGGTCCTAGGTGATAGACATCACACTGCTCATCAATCTAGGGCGTTGATCAGACAATTAAATAAAAGCGTTGGACGCGTCAAATTTCCATTGATAGTCATATATAAGACCAACTGAACCTTAATAAGGTTATGCTACGCCTCACATTTTTAGAAATTTCACGCCCCCAACGCTTTTATTTAATTGTCTGATCAACTCCCTAGATTGATGAGGAGTGTGATGACTAACACCTAGGACCTACCTAATTAATTTCTAGCTTTTAGTATTATTATTACTTCATGTAAGTATTTTCAATAAAAATTTTGTAAAATGTTTATTACTCACTTAATTGGCGTTGACCGTGTAAACGATTATGATCGGTCAACAAGGCGCGCCGGTCTCTTCTTCGTTCTGCTAACCATTAGTTACACCAAGGGAATTCAAATCGTGTTCCGCCGATTCCTTCCAGCGGAGTGGGGCCGCTCTCTTCCTCAGCTTACATATGCGGGTTCCGAAAAAAATACATTTAGCTGAAACATCAACATTCATTCTCATAACATGGCTTAGCCAGCGTAACCGCTGTGTTTTAATTCGCTTAACAATAGTAATATCTGCGTAAAGTTCTTTCAGCTCATCATTAAATCTTTTTCGGTACTCGCCGTCGCCAACGCATAGAGGTACATACATTTTTCGAAGAACTTTTCTCTCGAACATTGCCAGAGCCGCAATGGTCCATGTTTATGCACCATATAGCAGGACGGGTACGACAAGTGACTTGTAGAGAGAGGACTTTACTTTTCAATTGCCTACCTAGTCCAAAGTAGCATTTATTGGCAAGATTGATTATTCGCTGGATTTCAGTGCTGATGTTGTTGCTAGTGTTGATGCTGGTTCCAAAATAAACGAAGTCTTTTACTATTTCGAAATTATGGCTGCCAACATTAGAGCGGTGGCCAAGGCGCAAATGCGTTGACTCTTTGCTTGATGACAGCTGGTACTGAATTTTGTCTGCATTCACCATTAAACCCATCTTAAACGCTTCTTTTCCCAGTTTGAAGGATGCAGAACTTGCGGCGCGGGTGTTACGCCGATGACATCAATGTCGTTTTCATTACACTGAAGAAAAAAGGACCGAGTAGAGAAACCGTAGGGGAGGGGGGGGAGGGGTCGGAACTATTGTTCTGTGAAGTTAAGAGTGCCCTGTTAATACTCCCATTACATTCGATGACCCTTTGTAAATCTTAACAGTTATGTTGAGCGGTTGGAAACAGCAATTGGCCTCGCCACCTGGCAAGAGGTGGTGATATCCCGTTGACTAAAGTCACACCTATCCAAAAGCAGAAAGAAAATCGCCAGCGATATCTGCTTGTAACCACATTCAGTCCGTAGTGCCTATTTGGGCCAATAGAGATCAGCGTAACAGTTTCCCAGTAATATCTTTATGCCCAGTAGCCTTAATTTCCGGCTGACAACTAGCATCTGACAGAAGACCTGTTTCTCGATTGCACTATAGGGAAAACCAGTGTTGGTCCTATCTTCCACGTTAAGCTTCTATGACAGCTTGCTGACAATTGAAACCCTAAGACACCCTAAGTGGTCTAAATTAGGGTTCTTGTAACTCTTCATGTAAAATAAGCTCTATTTTACTATACCGCAAGATTCGGAGTTCATTGCTACAATACCTAGAAACCCGCTGAAAGGAGCTTTGTGGCCACCATTTCACTCTTGTCAGCTGCTACCCTGTAGGTCGTTCACAATCGCAACCCGTAGCAGGTGAGAAAGACACCCCGGAATTATGCTATCCGCTCATGAAGACTTGTAGGTTTTATAAGAGTTATTGGTCAACGTAATTTTGCTTTTTCCAACCGGGTGGATGGATGATTACAAACGGTCCTCTTAGCTCTTTCTTTCTAATGAATTTGGATAAATATAGGGCCAAGTTGTTATGTACCCTGAAACATCATTGTGCGGATTTTTTCAATAGTAGGTGGTCATTCTTCAAATGTGTTTTCCTAAGGAGGGTCATTCACAAGCTACGCCATAGCTTGTATGGCTTCGTTAAACTGGACTATAATACAAGATTATTTTTTAAATATCTCAGACTTTGCTTCTTAAATGCTCTGCATTTATTGAAGAACGCCTTATTCGATATAACTTCTTCCGGAGTCCTCAAGAGTCTAAGATTCTCTTTAGGGAAGTTAAGATTATTGTGAAACGATTTGCCGTAAATTTTTGTTTTCGATGCAACTCGGTTTCTGCGTTGGGTCATCTTTAGTAGGTTATAAAACTTCAAGTCTTTTCAAGCTAATTGAAAACTTTAACTCTTCTCATACAACCAAGGGTGCCTTGAACCCCCTCCAAAAACACCCATACTACCACCATTGATATTGCATAAAAAATACGAGGTTAACAGAGTGTAAATATGTAAGTGTATACTATTGTTATTTAGTGATCGACTCAAGTCTGAAATGAGGCGAAAGATTGTAGATACTGAGACTCTACCGTTCATATTCACGCATGTATGGTATGGTATGTGTTTTGGTGAGTCGGGCAAGTCAACAACAATCAAGTTGTATAGACTCGTTAACCTCCTTGTTTTCATAGTTGTAGTTGTCTTTCCCATACAAAAAATAGCTACACACATGTATACTTATATTAACATACAAACATACATACATGTGTACATATTCTCAACATACATATCGTCTGTTAAAACCATGTGGTTAAGTTTCATGAAAGAAGATATGAAAAGGGGATACCAGGCCGCCTAAAGCGGGTGGGTGGGAACAAAGGGAGTTGCCACATTCATCGTTGGCTTATAGGTGCCGTATGACATGACATAGCGCAGAAAAAGAAGAACTTGTTTACTTGCTGCATATCACCCATTCAGTAAACATCAAATGCAATCCATTTAAATGCATTGGCGTCAACTCAAAGAGAGAGAGAACGTTTCAATTGAAGTGATGATGGGGGCTACTGGCATAGCATGTCAGTTAAGAGGTTGGGTGTAGAATGAGGCAACAGTAATGAAGTACCACGTACATACATATTTAGTATGTTATTATATGTAGTTTGCTGGAGGCAAGCTAGTAAGAAGTTTGTTGGTTAACTTATGCACATGAAGACTTAGGCTGCTAGTGCGTATTGAAATTATAGCTGTTTTTTTTATCCACTACAACATATGTACTTTGAGTGGGATCGCATTTTGAAATACTATTTTGTTTTTGTCACTTAAATAGCTGTTTGTCTTCAAAAGTAATTGCGTTTTGCTGCTGTTTTAAAGTTTTTTAGAGTCTGCATAATCTTCAAAATATGACGAATTGCTGGTAAACGACATATTTATTTATTGAGTAACATCTTTCGAAATTTAAAATACAGTTGAGTGACAAATACTTTGCTCGTACCCAGTAATTTGGCTAAATAGCGTGCTATGAAAATAAGCTATAATTATGGTACTTGAAATAGTATCAGAAATAGTATCTTTTAAAATGTATGTATGTCAACGTTGTTTGGTCTGCACATTTATTTGCTCGTATATCAGAAGTTTTTATTTCCTAGAGGAGTACTATTTCATTTAAAGACAATGATGAATGATAGAATATATTTTAAAGCTACAGATGAAGAAAGACTCGCATATGTGTGTAAGGTATTTAGTCAGAGAAAGATGATTTAAATATAAGTAGTAAAAGGTGAATTAAAAACTTATTTCGAATATAATTAGG
>JARSSU010031666.1:0-23130 GCA_029619165.1 Eurosta solidaginis
CGTTTAGATCAGGGAGATTTTTCTAATCGGGGACGATCAGACTTAGGTCGAGGGCAGTGTACGAATATTAGCAAAACTAAGGGGTGCTGCTATCTCTAAGCCGATGCTAAGCAGTGACGTGAATTCATATCAATAATCAATCATTATGTATCTACATAAACGAAACAATAATTGCGTCTACACATATGTACCATGTACGTATACGAGCAGCGGAGAGTCAATGCACAAACCCATGCATATATCTGAATACTCCTATAAGTATGCAATAAGAGAAGCTATAAAATCGTGCAAGTGTAGTTACAGCTGAGAAGTTTGAGAGCTGATGGACTAGAAGATTCTGGAAATGGAAGCGCCTAGAAGATGCAACGTTGAAATCAGAGAGTATAAAAGGCAGCAAATGTAGAGGCGCTGGAATTCAGTTTGAGTTGAGCTATCAAGCAGTTATTGATTAAGCACGCAATCTGGCGGGCAATAGTAGAGTTTCATTTGAGCTATCAATCAGTTTGGTTATTAAGCAACCTATTCGTTGCAAAGTGGCACCGTGGTGTGATGGTAGCGTCGCTCCGCTGCCACACCGTATGCCCTGGGTCGCACCTCGGGCAAAGCAACATAATAATTTTAAGAAATAAGGTTTTTAAATTATAAAGACAATTTTTCTAAGCGGGGTCGCCCTCGCAGTGTTTGGCAAGCGCTCCGGGTGTATTTCTGCTATGAAAAGCTCTCAGTGAAAACCATCTGCCTTGCAGATGCCGTTCGGAGTCGGCTTAAAACATGTAGGTCCCGTCCGGCAATTTGTAGGGAAAATACAAGAGGAGGCACGACGCAAATTGGAAGAGAGACTCGCCTTAGATCTTTTCGGAGGTTATCGTGCCTTACATTAATATTCGTTGCAAAGTTTGAGTGTTATTGTGAAGTACTTTAATAAAGGCCATTTTGCATTATTAAATATTGGAGTTATTTATTCGACAATTAGCGATACGAACGTAAAAAGCAAGTTGAAAATAAGCGGAGTTACAGTAAATACGTTACAATATCCTGCGTTGGACATCTACACTTGAGTCCAGTCAAAGAACCACAAGTTGGGAACTATCATTTATACCTTTATATTAAGTCCCTTTCATGTTGTCCTCACATTTCCATACGAATTTTTGGACCCACGGAAAAGTCTTTTCGGTAACTTCCCGTTGAGCTAGACACTTGATACTTAACATAGTTCAGATCTGAGAAACATTACAATGCAAGTGAAAAAAAATTCACTAGGTGGATCGAGATATACAGAAAATTTAATTTAAAATGGAAATTTTGCGATCGACTTTTAACTAACTTCTCGGGTGATCCAGAGTTTTAAATTGGGAATCTGCAACCCATTTTTAACTAACTTCCTGGACATCTAGAAACTTGAAACCTGTAATATAGGTTAAAACTCGGTGAAAGTGCAATGTTTGATCAAAAAATTTGAGCTACGTAACGCACAAGTCGAAACTATTAGAAGATTAGGCCATACCTTCATGGCTAGCCTCCTGAGTGTTGCAGGCGTTGTAGAATTCCAGAATTTTGGGATTTAAAATTATAAAGGTAGAGCGCGTGTTTAAATTTTAAGTAATCAATTAGTTAATCCAAGTACATAGTTTGCTTAAATTGAAACATTGCGCTCCACCTTTAAAGTTTTAAATCCCAAAATTCTTTTACAAGAGCTATTGTTAAAGTTTATAGTCAAAATTCAACAAGACTATGTCTGTATTAAAGGAAAAATTGCCTTCTATTTTTGTTGTCCATTTATATAAAGGTAGTCCTTAAAATTTTTTGATTATCTTTATATTTTCAACTAAGTAATAGCATTTTTCGCTTATAAAAAATTCACTCTTTTGCTGAGTACACTATGATTCTCAAGTTGAGCCACTGTTTCGTAACAACTCTTTAGAGGTATGCTAGTTATCAACATGAGCTCTAATGGTACTCAAGCCCAAATGCTTGTGGGTATATTCGATGCCATTAAACTTAAACTTCAGTTAAAGTTGACTGAAAAACTGCAGAATAAGTTTAAGTGTAGTTTAACTGACAAACTGAGTTGAACTTGTACTGAAAACCGGGCCTTGAGGAGCTATATACTACTAATGTTTGCAGCGGTCTCTAACTAAAATGAAATGTTTAAACATTCGGGCTTATCACTTCTCTTCTTCATAACCCCTCAAATGTGTACTAAATAAGTGTGCTCCATTAACACTTACCTTACGCCGATGTGGTGGTGGCACTATAAAATATGTATCCACACCATGATCGCGCAAAATATGATGAACGTTGATCACCATGACCAGCCTCTACTTCATATTCACCCGATAAAGCGTCAAGCGTGGAACGTGTTACATGCACACGACCAGGTTCACCACTGATTCCATATGATTTGCCAGTGTAACATCATTTGACCAAACGTCAAATTGCCATTTACGTAAGCCGAGTACACCACAAAGTACGCGCCCAGTATGTATTCCGACACGCATATTTAATATCACATCGGTAGCTTCCACAACGGTGCTGAAATAAGAGAAAAGCGTTAAAGTGAACTCATGAGTATTTACTTAACTACTCAATATTTGTTTGATAACTGCAAACTTACGCTATGGCATCAATCATATCCAGACCCATTTCCACTGTGCATTTGGCATGATCCTTGCGTGGCTCGGGCAAACCCGAAACGCAATAATAACAATCACAAGAATTTTAATGCGCAAGCAATGGTTGTCCTGTATAAATAGAAGGATATTAGTTATGGTAAGGTTTTTTAAAAGGTATGAATCACAAATGTGTGCATATTGCTTGTGATCTAACAATCACTTACATGCGCCAATTGATCGAATCGTCCGAAGAGCTCATTCAACAGTCTTACTAACTCTTGTGCACTACATTGTGACGACAATACTGTAAAACCTACAATATCGGCAAACAATATGCTAAAGAGAGAGAGAAAGAGGAGATACAAAAATAACAAATTAATAATGTTTAGATAAAGAAAAGAAAGACGTTCAATCGAATCAATTTTAAGCAAACTACGCAAACTTTCCACAACTTCCCAAAAAGGAGGAATTGTAAGAAAGACAGTTGGCCAGTCAGTTCTTCTGAGGTCTAAGTTAGCTGCGAGTGTAGCTCAGAAAATTTAAAAAAGAAAAACCGTGTTATAGTGTTATTTAGGCTGCGATGGTAAAAAAAATCGTAGTTAACAAAGCAACTTCACCGTAAACACCTTGCATTACTCTTGATTTTGACATACGCTTGATTCAAAGCCTGCCTTCCAGCTCTAATAACTATCTATGTTATTATCAAGCCTCCAACATGAGCGGGGCGCAACGAGTATGGTAAATAAATCAGAAGCCTGCTGAATCGCGCAACTAGAATTTCCATTTGTAATACATTTGACATATTGTAAGTAAAAGGTAAGAGTGGCGAGCAACTTTCATAGCCTGGCCAGAAATTGAGTTCGAATTAAGAATGTTCGTATCAATATTTACTCTTGAATAGTATGAGCGTTCCAAGGAAACTTGAATCTGAAATAGATTTGACCTTGCCATGCTTTTTACGTGGGTTCTATCTACATCAGTGGTGCACAACGACGGCAGAGCTTTGAATACAAATGCAACTTTTTATAGTAGTATGTGTTTACATGGAGAATAGTTGGACACAGAATTCGCCCATGAGATGTTTACTGCTTGAAGTAAAAGCTGAAACTGAAGCTATATAAAGCTCGAGAGCACAATTGATCTAAAAGAATAGGTCCGCTGGCAGGTTTATAACCCATCAAATTCGCAAGACAGTTGAGTTCTCTATTTCAAATCAGTGGTTGGCGCGTCTTCGCCCATTCGCATACCATGACCTAGGCAGGCGAGACTTTTGGGCTTTTATTCGTTGCACATATCTGGGTGTATCTTATAATACCTCCTTTCCAGACAGGACCATATATCTTTTGTAGAATTTTTCCCTCAAACTTTTCAAAGGCCTTCTATCGGACACCGTTCATGCGTCGAGTCATAGCTCGGGACAGGTATAATAAGCGACTTGTAGAGCGTGATTTTTATTCACGTGTGAGGACTTATTTTTCAAATGCTTGCTACGCATAAATTAGCACTTATTGGATAGAACTATTCTGTTTTATTTGTAAGCTGACAGATTGTTCTATCGCGGTTTAGATCGGCTGCTAGAATAGTTTTCCCCATCATTAGGTCAAAGAAATGGCACGAAAAAGGGTCGCCTTATCTGAAAACTTACGAACCTGGTAGTGTTGCCTAAGCTCAGTTGGCAAAGCCTCATTGGCTTTGCAGGGAATGTTAGAAATAAAACTTTCCTGCTTCCTCATCTCTTCTTCTTCTTGTAGCGATAAAGACACTCGCCGAATGACATCGATGTAGATCCATTTTTGATACGAACACTAGAATGTCGCTGAGTCCAGTCCCTTATGTCTTGGGTAGGATTGTTCGTTGGCCATGAAGAATTTTGAAGGTTGCTCGCCACGTTCCCCGTTTGGGGGATGTTTTTTTTTAGTGAGTCAAGCGTAGATCTAAGTGCTAAGGACTTTTTCGTTTTTCGTAGGAGAACTCTCCCAAATAGTATTTACCAAAGAGAGCTGACTAGCTGGTTCCGAGAGTTTAGATGCGGTATCAACCTTTTAAGCTTCCCGTTACCAGAAAGGAAAAGGAAAAGAGGGAAATGTTGAGGACATGGGGTAAATATATCTATCAAGCGACGTGACTGCAAATGAATCAATTTTAGGTAAATGGTGTACCTACATTGTTAAATCCTGTGAAGTATAGACGGAAAATATAGGAGGGAAGCATACATCGCAGAACCATCCCTGGGTGGAACTAAAATACAATTCTCAATGTAGGCAAAATACGTAGGGGTCACACTGGATAGAACCCTCACGTGGAGTTCTCATTTGGATGCTATCCTAAACAAAGCAACAAGAGCTTTCTTCGCCTGTACTCGACTCTTCGGCAAAACATGGGGGATATCTCCAAAAATGGTATACTGGGCATTTAATACTGTTTGACAGCCAATGCCCACCTATGCTTCCCTAGGTTGGTGGCAGAAGACCACGCAAAGAACGGCAATAGCAAAACTAAGCGACTAGTTTGCATTGGCATAACGGATGCGATGAGAACGTCCCCTGCTGATGCATTTAGTGCTTTAGTGGGAATACCTCCCTTCTCTATTCTGGTAGGGAAAGAGGCAACATCAAGCGCAATAAGACTTCAAAATATTCCGCCGTTGAAGCCAGGGCATATGAAAGTAATAAGAAAATTCATAGGTAATCCCACATTACAACTGCGTGACGTAATGTCCCCTAAGCTCAGAATCTGACGGAACTTTGAAGTGTAATTGTGGACAGGATCCACTGGGAAACAGGGAATCCTTATAATGACCCAGACTTAGAGGTCTGGTTAACGGATAGATCGAAATTCGATGTGTGAAGGGCGGGAGTTGGCATCTATGGGCCGAACTTCAAGAAATCGATACCAATGGGATGCTACCCCACCGTATTTCAGGCAGAAATTCATGCAATAGAAGTCTGCGGTACAGAATGTCTGCGCTGAGGCTCTCCCTCGAAGAGTATATACATTATGGCGGACAACCAGGCGGCCCTGCGTGCCTTGCAATCCTACACAGTTGCATCTAAGCTAATGGATGACTGCATTGAAATCCTTAATGACCTTTGAGCCAAAAACAAAGTTTTGTTAGGATGGGCTGCAATTCATCAGGGACATGAAAGTAATGAACATGCAGATTACCCAGCAAAGCAGGGTGCTGCATTCTATGGTCCACAGCCCTTTTGTGGACTCACAAAAGCACACACCAGGGAAACCATAAGTAAGTGGGAAACAAAACAATTCAGACGTCACTGGATTGACTGCGCAGATCAAAGACAGGCCAAACTGTTTTTACTTCCGGCAACGAAAGTATCAGCCAAACTCATTAATCTTAGCAGGGAGGATCTAAAAGCTTTCACTGGGTACATACGGGACACTGTGGTATACGAAATCTTCTAAGTAATTTAAGTCTATCCGACAATCAAATTTGTTGCTTCTGTGAGTTGGAGGATGAAACGCCGGTTCAGATTCTCTGCGTATGCGTCGCTATGGTAGGGCAGAGACTCTCCCATCTAGGTGGTGTGACTCTTAGTCCCTATGTGATATTTAGTAAAAAGCGTGAAGAGGTACTTAGACACATCAAAAGCCTTCACTTACAGAATTAGGCTGAAAGGTCATGCATAGTAGATCTGGACAAAGGTCGCAGTGTTTCCAGGCCTAATAAAAATACATTGGTTGGTTGACTTCATTCTGGTTAATACTTTGCTTTCTTGTCTTATTTTAATTATATATGCAAGTCCTACATTTAGTAAAACCAAAACGCAATGCAGTGAAATATACTATTTTTAATATACAAAATTATATTTAATATTTCCAAGGAATTTTGATTGATGCATGTCTCTTGACTTTGGAATTTTTGCATTAAGGAAATGCTTTTTTAAAATCGGTTGCGTCAATTAAATTTGCTGGCATATTCCCAAATCGAACTACCTATGTTTATCTACATTTATTGACACTTGAGATACATATGAAAATACAAAAATTGGCAATAAGGGTATTCGCTAAACTGAGCAAGGGGCTGCTACTCAGATAAAAAAAATGTTACTAGTAGATTAAAGCAAGAAAAGAGAGACACATTTGCTTAAACATTTTTCAGATGTTTAATTTTATTTCATTTATTCATATTTCATTTCAATGATAACACAGTGTGACACCCTAAAACAGCTGTGAAGTCATACCATTTTTAAAGAATTTAGATCTTGAAGATCTAATATTGACTTCATACAAGATTTTCCCCGTACACCGCTCAAATCGTAAAAAAATGATTTTTCGTACCTTTAGACCCTATAACTCTGTTGGTTATTACCCGATTTTCAGTTTCTCTCCGATTCGTATAAGAAGAGATTTGAAGCTTTCCAATGATATATGTATGTATATTAGATTGGGTCGATTTATTAACCGATATCGCGCCATCTATTTTTCGATAGGATTTGGGCTCAGGAAAAAAAGTTCCACTACGCATAACCAAAAAAATTATTTTCGAGCCTGCGAAATTTCATTTTTTTTGACTTTTTTTCTACTTTGATTTTTAAGGTTTTTCTCATGACCTACTAAAAAATTTTTAGCTAACATTTTTGGGTCGGACATGGTATACATATGAAAATACTGGGTCCAGATAAGCCCGTATATCGAATTTGGTTTAGATATCTCAATATTTGCTCAAATCATCGTGTTAACGGACGGACATGACTTAATCAAATTTTTTTCGATACTTTGGTATATGGAATTCTATATTTATCTTGATTCCTTTATACATGTACAACCAACCAATATCCAATCAAAGTTATAATACCCTGTGGACAAGTGCAGCTGGGTACAAAAATGCTATAAAACACCAATTGAGAAATAATTAAATCAAAGCCTACTATGTCATTACTAAATAATTTATAGGGAGTTCTAAATTTGCAAAACTTTCTGTACCAGTCCTTAAATGAAATACTTCGGCTTAAAAAATGTAAAGCCCTAATTATATATCCTACAGATCCAATAAGAAATCGGGTCCCTATGTAGTTTAAACTCGTAATATAAAGGACTCTTCGATATGGTATTTCACTGGTAATTTTCTTGATATTTAATAAATTGTCATAAGTTTTCCTTTTCCTTAATAAACACTTTAAATGAAAGTCGGTTCAGATGTATACATTCAGATAAGATTAAGTAACTTATAAAGAAAAAACTAGTAATATATTGCTAGCCTTTTTCGTATACGAGAAAATATTTTTCGGACACCGGTGTCCCATATGCGAGAAAGGGTTAAAAATACGGTCATATAGTACACGTATCACTTAACCTATGTGTACTTAATATCACAATTCAAATGTAAAAATATAGAAACGAGCAAACGAGTATAATTAAATTTTGCTTTAAAAAAGAATAACAAAATATTTTACCAAATACGCGCTAATTTCATTTCGCTAGAATACATATAACAACTTTGAATTTGTTATTTTGGTAGAGCAAAGGCTGTTTGTTTAACTGATTTATAATTTCCATTATGCTTGACGCATTAGCCATAAAAAATTAAAAAAAAATTTTCTCCGAGAAGATTTAGGTCGAACTTGTCTTCGAATTTGCGCCTTGTTCCCTTTTGATGTTCCCTACAAATTCGTTTTTTAATTATCAAAGTTTTTCCATTTTTCTAAATTTTCCATATCGAAAACTTGAGCGTCGTCCGATTCAAAGCCTACTGTCATTACTAAAGAATGTCTAGGGAGTTCTGAAGTTGCAGAGCTTTCTATACCAGTCCTTGAATGAAATACTTCAGCTTAAACAAATTTAAAACTATATTTAGATATATTACAGATGCAATAACAAATCGGGTCCCTATGTAGTTTAAACTCGTAATATAAAGGACACTTCGAAAAGGAATTCAACTGGTAATTTTCCTTGATATTGAAATAAATTGACATGAGCTTTCGTTTTGTTATTACAATAAACACTTTGAATGAAAATAGGTTCGAATATATACATTCAGATAAGATTAAGTAACTTATAAAGAAAAAACTAGTAAGATATTGCTAGACTGTTTGGTATACGAGGAAATATTTTTGGTACACCGGTGTCCCATATGCGTGGAAGGGTTAAAAATACGGTCATATAGTACACGTATCACTTAACCTATGTGAACTTAATACCACAATTCAACTGTACAAATATAGAAAAGAGCAACCAAGTATAATTAAATTTTGCTTTAAAAAAAAGTTGCAAAATATTTTACCAAATACGCGCTAATTCCATTTCGCTAGAATAAACATAACAACCTCGAATTTGTTATTTGGTAGAGCAAAAGCTGTTTGTTTAACTGATTTTTAATTTGAGATTTTGGCCGGCACACGGTAAAAAGTTTGAGCCATATTTTGTTTAAGTTTATATTATAAGGATCTTCCTGAAAGTGAGTGCATATAACTGGGTTTTAATTTGAAAATGGAGAAGTCAACACTATCTAGAAACAAGCTGCTACCAGGTTTAAGAAACTTCAACTATGAGTATGATTTCTCTTCCCAAACTTTCCCACATGCTCGGAAGTATCAATAAATGGAATAATATAGTACTAGAGCCTGCATTTAGAATTTATTTTCTATCGGAACCAAACGAAATAGTGCCAAGAAAACAACTAAACTGTCAGTTTTGCACTAGTTTGGGACTACGGGAACAGTTCCAATAAACCAACTAGTTCTAAAATGGAAATATGTATCTAGTTCGGACAATATAAAATTGAGAGGTTTCCAATTTAGTAGTAAAATGTTTCAAAAAGTATTTAAACCAATGTATGGTAAAAATTTAGGCTCAAATTTCTAACAGTGCACTTGCACCCGGAAGTGTCATCAAGCTTCCGAACTGTACTCGTATATAAATAGCGCCCACAAAACTTTACTTGCTTTAGTTACTGTTCTTAATAAGCAGCAGCAAAATTCAGAACCTAAAATAAATTTCCACAGTTATTTCATGATCCTGGTTGTCGTGCTTAGCTTTGTTTTGCACGCTATAAATTCGCAAACTGACGATTGGCGTTATTTGGTAGCATTACTTAAGGAAGAAAAAGAATATTTTTGCTCTGGATCATTAGTCACTATGCAAATGGTGATCACAGCTGCCAAATGCCTGATCGGTTTAAATAAAAATGTAATCGACGTTGCAGCTAATGTAGCAACTTTCTCCGCACCACGTCGCAAAGTGGAAAAGGTATATTATCAATATAATTTTGAATGCGGAAAAAACGATATGGATGTAGCTGGAATTGAACTGGAGAAACCCTTTACATATTCAGGTGGAGTGAAATATATAGCACTTTGCGAAGATCAACAAAGATTGAAATTAGTGGATGGTTTCTCCCAATGCAAAGCTCACCTTATCTTAAACTCGTAAAAGATGACGTAACTATAGTAACACCAGAGGAATGTTCGAATTGCTACAAAACAAAAATGGAAGAAAATATGATTTGTGCTAAAGGTGGATGGAATAGCGATTCTGGAGCACCGGGCGTCGTGAATGGAAAACTTTGTGCGGTGGGAATACTTGCTGGGGTCCACGAAAATCCGCAACTTTTTGTAAATACAACTGATCCAAAAGTTCTGAGTTTCATAAAAGGATTGATTGCTCTCAGCGTACGTCGAAATGTATTGAATTTAAACTGATATGGGGCGTTTTGGCATAAAATACTGATGGAAGGTTCCATGAGAAAGTGAATCTTGGTCCGATAAAAATTTATCTTATAAAACTGGAGACGGTATCTATACAAAAATTTAATTTAACCTTTAAACAATTTTCAGTTTCTAACCATTTCAACTATCGTAGGGGTGCGAGTTCGACTCCCACTCCCGGGAGAAAAGGCTTTGAAGAGATTTACAAGGTATAATCGAAACAGCTGTCGCCTTGTCCGTCCTGATGTCACGTTGTTTAAATTTTCCCAAATTATTAAATAAATTTTCAGTTTCTCTTATTATTTTTAAAATAAAGTTCCGATTAAAATTTATCAATAAGGTTGAAATTGTATGTTCTGTAATATGATTTGTGATTTAATAAACAAGAAACAGAAAAATAACTAACTTAACTCATTTGTATTTAATGAAGCTAATTTAAATAGACGGTTAAAAGTTTGAGCCTAAATCTTTAACTTGTTTGTACGTCAAAAAAAATTGGTTTAAAATTTAGATTGCACCTATTTCAAATCCATCTGAGCACAACGACAAAATTTCCATCGCCTTTGGCGATAAAGTGCTGTAGGATGCGAACAAACTCGCGAGCGATTTTTGCCGACAATATGTAATGCATTTTACGGTTGACAAAGTTAGACTGCGGACCAACAGACGCGCACACAAACATAAATACAGCGCGTCCCCAATTACCATCACAGCCAAAGAGGTTGAGGATGCCATCGTTTATGCTAAGCCATCTGAAGCAGTGGGCCCAGACGGCATAGCCATGCCGATGCTTAAAAACCTAAGCAAAAATAGATTTATTATCTAGCGCATGTCTTCATCCTGTCCCTGTCCACCTTCGTCATCCCCGAAAAATGGAAAATGGCCAGGGTGGTTCCGCTGTTATCGACCGATATCTCTTCTATCGCCAGTAGCCAAGACAATTGAACCCATTCTGCTCACCTACTTTAATGCAAATTTGCAACTAGCCAATCATCAGCATGGCTTTCGAAAATTACACAGCACAGCCAACGCGCTAAATGCTATTAGTACTCAAATAAATTGGGGATTAAATCAAAACCACCCCCGTAGAACAGTACTCCTTGCCTTAGACCTGTCAAAAGCTTTTAATACGGTCAACCATGGCAAGTTACTGCAAGATCTGGAAGGGTCTCCCTTCCCCCAAGTCTTAAAAGGTGGACCGCAAATTATCTATATGGTCGGCAAGTATCGGTGCAATTCAGGAACGGAACATCCAAGCCAAGAATAATTAAACAAGGGGTGCCACAGGGTGGTGTCCTATCCCCATTTATATTTAAATTCTACATATCTAAGCTACCTTTGCCACTAGAAGGAGTTATTATCGTTTCCTACGCCGATGACTGCACAATAGTGGCCACAGGCCCAGGCCCACAGATCGATGAGCTTTGCAACAGAATACACGGCTACCTCCTTGATCTCTCCAGTTTCCATATTGAATATATTGAATATCCACGTCATTGGCACCACGCTACCGACTGTCTTATACCGCAATATGTTGGGTGTGACGCTCGATCAGGATCTACATTTTGGACAGCATGCGGTCGCAATTGTACCGAAAATCCAGAGCCATAATAAAATTCTCAAATCTCTTGCCGGCAGTATTGAGGTAAAGATAAGGAAACGCTCATTAACACTTACAAAGCAATTCGCCAGCCGATTGCATGCTACGCATCCCCGATATGGTCGCCAAGCCTAAATACCACTCACTGGAAGAAAATACAGGCCGCCGTCAGAACCGTTACGGGTTGTCTTCTTATGTCCCCGGAACACCATCTACATAACGAGGCGAGAATACTCACCATTAGGTAGAGGAAAGAAATTCTAACCAAACAGTTTCTGTAAAATACCCACAAAACCTGGGTATCCCAACAGACATATGGTTGATGAGCCTACACCGCTCAGGGGCTTAAGGGGTCAACTCCATAAGCATTATGAGGAAATACGGCACCTGAGAACACAGCCGTACGAAGATAAAAAGCACAAGCAGGTCCTCGGTGAAATCCACAGACAGGCGTCGATCCTCTATGCCAGGAATTGCCCCGTGAATACAGTACTTAAAAAACAATACCCCAAACTAGCAGACGAGAAACGCACTCTCCCTAGGGAAACGCGCCTCACTCTAGCTCAACGGGTACTGTAACAGGTTAAGCTCTTACCTATCCAGAATCAACCCCGATATACAAAATGTATGGCCTGCTTGCAATGTGTCCCCACACGACACCAACCATCTCTTTAACTATATTGTGGAACCTACTTACTTACTTACTTAATTGGCGCTTAACCGTCTAAACGCCAGACGCTCCTTCGCTCCGCCAACCGGCGCCAATTGGTCACACCAAGGGAGTTTAAATCGTTTTCCACCTGGTCCTTCCAACGGAGTGGGGGCCGCCCTCTACCTCTGCTTTCATAGGCGGGTTCCGATAGAAACACTTTCTTGGCCGGAGCATCATCTTTCATTCGCATAACATGACCTAGCCAGCGCAGCCGCTGCGTTTTAATTCGCTGGCCTATGTTGATGTCTGCGTATAGCTCGTACAGCTCATCATTAAATCTTCTTCGGTACTCGCCATCGCCAACGCGTAGAGGTCCATAAGAAGCTTCTTATTCGCAACGAAGAAGAACTTTACAAAAACAAATCTACATGGCACACAAATTAATTAATTGTGTTGTTAGTGTAGAAATGAGAAAAACTGAATTAAGCATGAAAACAAATACCAGCAGGATGGCCTAGTGGTTAAAGGCTACTGCAGTTTCACCATGTGATTCACGGTTCGAATCCCGGTGAAACCTTGACAACATTACAAAATTGCCTGATGATGATTACGTTGGCGGTTTTCGAAATGGTTCCATAGCAATATGCCATTAAATGTTTCATTCTTTTCAGTTTCTCTTAGAAAACATAATAATTGAAAATTCAATTATTATAAGCCGGTGTTAAGCTCATGAATTCTTAAATATAAGTATAAACTGAACACACCATTAAACAAACATACATAATATCCCACGTTACTCTTTTATGTGTATCTTTGCCTAAATTACCTGCTGCGGGAGTTGCATTTGTTCTGCTAAAATTTAATGATTAAATGATTTTGGAATCTGCGCAACACATATGTATGTAGCTAGCAATTGTGGGAAGAAGTTCATTTAAGTAAATTGAATATTATATGTGGCACGATGGAAATCGATGCCAATCAAGAAGCTGCTTAATCAGGCAAGTTTTAGGACGCTTTCTGCATTTTTACCTCTGTGAAAAATAAAAACAAAATCAAAATCGTGTATACATGCCTAAAAAGGACCAAATTGACAAAAAGAGACCAGCGGACCAAAGGGGGTTTCATTGGGCCATTTTTGGGCCAAATGGACCAAAGTGGTAACCGTGATGGTGACTTAAAACACCAGAGCAAGGCGGCTACCGTGGTCAAAGAGGACAAATATAATAAGAGACGTCTCTCGTTATTTTTTTAGTCATTTACTCGATGTTAACTGAGAGGTAGTCGCTACTTTTTTTTTGGGCAAGATGTTTATATATGTTGTATATTGGAACGATTTTCCGCCATCCGGCGTGGAAAACATTCGGCATCAATTCTTTCAATTTCCAGAGAGTTACTCGCCACAAATTAACGAGGGACGGTTCTTATTATATTTATCCTATTTGCTGTGGTATGATGATAGCGTGCTACGCCACCGAAAATCCAGCAACATAAAAATCTTTAGAAACAAATTTTTTATTTGCAATTTTTTTTAACAGAGTTGTGGCGTATATTTGATGAATTTTCTTTTGTTGATTTGACTATTACAACGATTAATTCAGAACAACAATTTGTGAGGATTTAATTCAACAGCTATTTGCGACGGATAATAATTTACAGAAATATCAGTGGAATTGACCAGTAATTCGGTTGATTTTATCAGCTGTTTTTCTCTCACTGTACCGAAGACGATACTTGCATATGTGTGTGTAAGTATTAGATGTATGTATTTCAGCTTTCTTACGGTAATATTCTTGTTATTACTTATTAAATTAATCCCTAATATATATGTGATACCACACAGCTGAGATATAATATTTGGCTACAACCGAACTTACACTTCCTTATTTGTAAATCTTTTTTTATACCTTTCATGAACATGAAACGGTATATTAACTTTGGTCCGATGTGAACGTTGAGAAATATAAAATATAGACTCACCATTAAGTATACCGAATTGATGAGGGCGACGAACTGAGTTGATATAGCCATGTCCGTCTGTCCGTCCGTCTGTCTGTTTGAACGCAAACTAGTCCCTCAAATTTTGAGATATCTCAATGAAATTTGGCACAAGGATGTATTTTTGTATTATATTAGACATTTGTCGGATCCGGTAGGATCGGACCACTATAACATATATCTCCCATACAACCGATCGTTAAGATAAGATGATTTTGGTCATTCCTGCCGCAATTTAGAAAGTATAAACGTGAAACTCGGTGATATATATTCCAATATATCATAGAAGATATCCTGAAAAAATCAATTTGATCGGAGCTATATATAGTTATATCCCATACAACCGATCGCTCAGATAGAAAGATTTTTGGCAATTTCTCCCTTAGTTTCCAATATAAAACGTGAAACTTGGTGATATATATTCTAATATATCATAGAAGATTTCCTGTAAAAATCATTTCGATCGGAGCTATATATAATACATATCGCATACAATCGATCGTTCAGATAGAAAGATTTTTAGCCATTTCTCCCTTAATTTCCAATATAAAAACGTGAAACTTGGTGATATTTATTCTAATATATCATTGAAGATTTCGTTTAAAAATCATTTCGATCGGAGCTATATATATATACATATCGCATACAATCGATCGTTCAGATAGAAAGATTTTTAGCCATTTCTCCCTTAATTTCCAATATAGAAACGTTAAACTTGGTGATATTTATTTTAATATATCACTGAAGATTTCCTGAAAAAATCTCTTTGATCGGAGAAATACCTATCCCGTACAACCGATCGTTCAGATAGAGAGACTTTTACCCATTTTTCCCTTAGTTTCCAATATAAAAACGTGAAACTTGGTGTTATATATTCTAATATATCATAGAAGATTTCCTGTAAAAATCATTTCGATCGGAGCTATATATAATATATATCTCATACAACCGATCGTTCAGATAAGGGGGTATTTGCCATTTTTTAATTTATATTTATCTTAAAAATCGTTAGGTATGTACACCTGTTCACTATATATTTCTTATCTTATACATCCGATTATTTTGAGATTACGAACGGGATAAGATTATGGTTCAGCCCCATTCATGAAAGTTATGAAGTCTTCAGCACAGCCGAGGACAGTCCCTTCCTTACTTGTTTTATTTAAATTATATCTTGTTAGTAAATTTACTTATAAATATTTATATCGCACATGCACTCACCTCACATTCTCATGTTTTTGTATATAAATACGGTGAAATTGTCCAGCAACTGGTGAGAGTATATCATTTTTCATTTGCATAGCAACATGCTGAGGTAGAACCGACAACAAAAGTCTTTCCAATTTTTCATTTTCATCCTGAATTTCCAAACGCGCAGCAATACAATTGCGAGTATCTAGGAATGCACGTCGTTGGGCACGTTCCATCATAATATTAACAACCAAACCGGCAACATTAACACCGATGAACATAACAATGTTGGCGAAAAGCTAAAAAATATGTTTTGAATTAGTAAATATGGTAACTTAAGTTTTAAAAAAAGGTGCATATATTCCAAATATATATTAAGTGTCACAGCTTTTCAAAAAACTAAATTTTCTCTAGTTTATATGCCTAGAATGTCTGACTTTCACTCCTTATTCAAAAACAAGAGAATTATTTTGAAATACCCAATATCAGACTTACTTTGTAGGATACCCTACCTTAGTACTTTTTTCTGAAATGCCCTACCCAAAATTTTACCAATAAACCCCCTGCCTTCCTCCCTGTCAACTAACAGTCAGCTATCAGATGGAGCAGGCGCTTCTGAATGTATACTTCTGGGCATCTGGACTCGGGTTAACCGCCAAAAAGGGGGAAAAAACGGATCTAGTATTATTTACTAGGAAATATTAAGAGCCTAATTGAACAAATCATAAGCTGGGAGGTACCCCTCCCTACTCTGCAAGAAAAGTGCAGCACAAAATATTAAATTTTTATGTTGTCGTGGAAACTCCATATGAAAGGGAGAGAGCGAAGAAAGCCTCCGTGTCGCTTTATGCATGCAAGAGGTTGCTAGGAGTCTATCGCACAAACTGTCTTTTTGGTTATTTACGGAAATCGTCAAGCCCATACTTTACTATGGGGTCCATGTTTAGAGGGAAGCCACACAAAACTTACGTTTGCAGATTATCGACGATTAGCAAAACGGGATCCCTGAAAACTACCCACTTGCAACATTGCAGCTTTTCTGCATATCCCACTTGAAGACTGATTGGCCAAAAAATTTACGTTAGCAACTGCAACAAGGCTTAAAGCCTTGGGGTAGCTTGAGCACAGGTCATATGGCAGTATAACGCCATTAAACATAGGTTGAGTGGACTACAGGGTACCATTTCTGCGATTCGAAAAGATCTCTTGCCCCATACATTCAGAAACACATTTTTTCAGAAAACATTAGCCAGAACCCTTTTTTCGGAAAGACAAAGTTCAGAGGTTAAAATTCAGAAGTGAAGTCTCAGAAGTCAAATTTCAGTAGTCAAAATTCAGAGTCAAATTTCATAAGGGAAAATTCGGAAGTCAAAATAGAAAAAGTAATCAGAGGACAGAAAAAACATTAAATTTCTCCCGTTTATTTATTTGGAAGGTATTTGGTACATATAAAGAAAAAGTAGCGCAATCTAAAATTTTAAATTGTGTGCAATGGCATGCATGTAATTAATTAAATCGTTTTCGCGTTTATCTTTTTCAAATGGATTTACAGGCACTCAAGCGGTTGATAAGAGCAATACACAGCTTTATAGCTCCAAAGCTTTCGCAACGAAATTGTCAACCTTACCTACGAGAAGGGAATCCTGTTACAAATATGAATGCATCAAATACATATTTAGCAGTCGAGGCTCTGGCGACCCAAAGTTCCTCATGGAACCGGGGGTGGGAGGGCCTAGAATGTTTAATGTGGTGTGATTCGAACTTAGCAGAGGATTGCAAATAAGAGGATTTGCGAGCAAATTCGTTACAATATATTAAAAAAATTATACTTTTCTTTAAAAAAAAACCTTTAAAACAAGTGAATATATATCAAATAAATGATACAAAAAAAAATGTAGTTTTTTTATATCTTTAGGGTCCTTAAACTTGAATACGTCTCTCAGACGTACGTTATCTTTCTAGGGTAAAAAATAACGTTATCTTTCTAGGGTTAATCATTTTGTCTACACCTATGTACGTACACGCAGCGGAGAAGAGATGCACAAACACATGCAGATATCTTATCTGAGATGCTCCTAAAGGTATGCAATTATAATTGTGGAAGTGTCGCTCACACATACAGCGCCTGGGGTATGAGAGAAGCTATAAAATTATACATCTGTAGTTGTAGCTGAGAAATTTATAACTAACTAGTAAGTTCTGGAATTAGAAAAGCCTAGAAATATGCAACGAGGAAATCAGACAGTATAAAAGGCGACAACAGTAGAGGCGAAGACCAGTTTCATTTGAGCTATCAATCAGTTTGGTATTAAGCAAGCTATTCGTTGCAAAGTATAAGTGTTATTGTGAAGTACTTTAATAAAGGCCATTTTTCCATTATTCAATATTGGAGTTATTTAGTCAACAGTTTAGCGATACGAACGTTAGCAGAAGATTGAAAATAGGGGAATTGCAGTAAATTCGTTACAATATATATTTTTTTGCAATTTCAGCCCCATTTTAACAGCTAGAAGCTTCAAATTTCACCAAATGCTTACGTATATAGCATATATTTTTGTCTGAAAAAATCATAGAGATCGGTTTTATATATATTATATACCCCATATAAACTCTCACTTTTGCCCCTTTTTGACGGCTAGGAGCTTCAAAATTCATCAATTTTATCAAAATAGTTACGATTACGTCATATATTGTGCAGCATTCACTCATTAAGTTATTCATTCATTTGTACAAACATATATTTCGACCCGTTTTGGAATGTCCTAAAATGTATTGACTCTTACATACATATTAATACATTTGTACATACGGCCTGAGATTCATTGACATATTCATTCATTTGTACACAGATATATTTTCTACACGCCACGGTAACTACGCTGTGTACCGTCTGGTAACTTGAACCTTGGTATGTTACTGTTTAAAGCTAATCAAATGCTCGCCACAGCCTTTACCTGTATACAAATTATTACATGATTTATTTATGCTTGCATTGCAGATTCCACAGCTAATTTTATTTATGCTCAGAATGCAGTTCCCAGGGAACTGAAGTATATGTATGTAATACACTTAGTTGTATGTATTGGTTTAAGTAGGTATTTTAGTTTATAGAAATTTTGTATAAAAGAAACAACTTCTTAATAAAGAATTCAATTCTATCTGGTGCCGCTTATATGGTACTACATTGAATTCAAACCTTTTTCATTTCTAATATTACAATTGTTGAAATTACGTGATTCGCAGTCATAGTTTTTACATGCAGCCCACAAAAAACCTGAAACTTTGCATCCTCACACAAAGTAGCTACCTCTTTTTATTTTATATTTATCTTAAAAATTGTTTAGGTATGTTCAAATTTCACCAATGCTTACGTGTATAGCATATTTTGTTGTCTGAAAAAATCATAGAGACCGGTGGTATATATAGTATATATCTAATACAACCGATGTTCAGATAAAAAACAGTTCAGTTTTTGCTGTGAAAATCTTGTACCGAGTGTACCTGTCCTTTAAGTTTGTTGTTTGTTCGTTTTTCCTAGTCTGTCCGTGAACTTTCGATTGCTTTTCCGTGTTTTGAGTAGCTTGTTGACCTCTTTTTCCGCGACACGTTTTGAAAAAAATGTCCTTGTTTATTGCACCCTCGGCAAATAACATCTTTTGCTTTGCACACGTTCAGATGCCCAAGTGAGAATGAATGCTGTCCACAATTGTAGCAAAAACGACTAATCGGTACTGCTTTGTTCGCGTTTGCAGCTTCATATGTCTTGCATTCTTCAAGTAATGGATCATCCTTACCGTCGAGCAATTTGAGCTGCAACGTTTTATCATAAACGCCCAAAATTATTCGGTCACGCAGCATACGATCGTTGTATGATTTCCCACAGGTGCAAGCAAAGTCACAATAGCGGATTTGCGTACGCAACTCAGTGTCGTATTCAGTAAATGGTTGTTTTTCCTTTTAAGATATTGTGTTAAATTTAAAATTCGGTATACAATAATCGTCAAAAGCTTTCAAAACTTGTTTAAGTGTATGAACACTACGTGATGAACCACCCTCGTCATCCCTAGACGACCACTCTCATCAACACCATCGCCAGTTTCGTCGGCAGCACCAACAATAGTTTCATCTAATCCAAGTAACTGTTCGGTTGTACCATCATTTGGAAATAAAATATTGTAGATTTCTACCGCTTTCGAGCCAACAAGCCATAGGGACGTAGCCACTTGCACATCGTCTCCCTCTTTTAATTTGCCATTTGCATGCATATATATCTATCTACAAAAAAAAGTGCATCAAATCGTTGCGTAGTTTTAAAGTTTTGAGCATTCAAAGGGACATAGGGACAGAAAAAGCGACTCTGTTTTATACTACATAGTGATAGTGATACATGCAAATACTAAAAAATAGAACTTTTGTTTAAGAAAAAAAGTTTCACTACGCATACCCAAATAAATAATTTCCGAGCCTGCAAAAAAATGACCAAAGGTAAATTTTTCGACCAAACTCTCGCCCACCAAAAAAATATTGTTTCTGCAAAAATCGTGTACCGCCAACGTTTTACACCAGTTTTTTGAAGATATATATTTTTGGGTTTTGGGAGTGTTTGGTCGAAAAATTTACCTACGTCATTTTCTGCAGGCTCGAAAATGATTATTTGGGGATGCGTAGTGAAACTGTTTTTTCTTAAACACAAAGTTCTATTTTTAGTATTTGCATGTATCACTATCACTATGCTAGTATAAAACAGAGTCGCTTTTTCTGTCCCTATGGTCCCGTTGAATGCTCAAAAACTTTTAAAACTACGCAACGGATTTTGATGCACTTTTTTGTAGATAGCTATATATGCATGCAAAATGGCAAATTAAAAGAGGGAGACAGATGTGCAATGTGGCTACGTCCCTACTGGCTTGTTGGCTCGAAAGCGGTAGAAATCTACAATATTTATTTTCCAAATGATGGTACACCGAGAACAGTTACTTGGATAGATGAAACTAATGTTGGTGCTGCCGACGAAACTGGCGCGATGGTGTGATGAGAGTGGTCGTCTAGGGATGACGAGGTGGTCATCACGTAGTGTTCATACACTTAAACAGTTTTGAAAGCTTTGTGACGAGTATGCATACCGAATTTTAAATTTACACAATATCTTAAAGGAAAAACACAACCATTATGAATACGACACTGAGTGGCGTACGCAAATCCGCTATTGTGACTTTGCTGCACCTGTGGGAAATCATACAACGATCGTATGCTGCGTGACGAATAATTTGGGCGTTTAGGATAAACGTTGCAGCTCAAATTGCTCGACGGTAAGATGATCCATTACTTGAAGAATGCAAGACATATGAAGCTGCAAACGCGAACAAAGCAGTACCGATTAGTCGTTTTGCTAACAATGTGGGACAGCATCATCTCACTTGGGCATCTGAACGTGTGCAAAGCAAAAGATGTTATTGCCGAAGGGTGCAATAAACAAGGGACATTTTTTCAAACGTGTCGCGGAAAAAGAGGTCAACAAGCTACTCAAAACACGAAAAGCAATCGAAAGTTTCACGGACAGACTAGGAAAACGAATCCCCAAACAACAAACTTAAGGACAGGTACACTCGGTACAAGATTTTCACAGCAAAAACTGAACTGTTTTTATTCTGAACAATCGGTTGTCTTAGATATATACTATATTACCACCGGTCTCTATGATTTTTTCAGACAACAAAATATGCTATACACGTAGCATTGCGTGAAATTTGAACATACCTAAACAATTTTTAGATACATATAAAATAACAAGAGGTAGGCTACTTTGTGTGAGAGATGCAACGTTTTCAGGTTTTTTGTGTGGGCTGCATGTAAATAAAAACTCATGACTGCGAATCACGTATTTCACCAATTGTAATATTAGAAATGAAAAAGGGTTTGAATTCAATGATGTAGTACCATATAAGCGGCAGCAGATAGAATTGAATCTTATAAGAAGTCGTTTCTTTTTATACAAAATTTCTATAAAACTAAAAGACCTACTAAACCATACATACAAACTAAGTGTATTACATACATATACTTTCAGTTCCCTGCGGAACTGCTTCGAGCATAAATAAAAATATAGCGTGTGAATCTGCATTGCAAGCATAAATAAATCATGTTAATAATTGTATACAGGTAAAGGCCTGTGGCGAGCATTGATTAGCTTTAAACAGTAACATACCAAGGTTCAAGTACCAGGCGGTACACAGCGTAGTACGTGGCGTGTGGAAAATATATCTGTGTACACATGAATGAATATGTGCAATGAATCTCAGGCCGTATGTACATATGTATTAATATGTATGCTAAGAGTCCAATACATTTTCAGGACATCCAAAAACGGGCGAAATATATGTTGTACAAATGAATGAATAACTTACATGAGTGAATGCTGCACAATATATGGGGACGTAATCGTAACTATTTGATAAATTTGATGATTTGACGCTCCTAGCCGTCAAAACGGGGCAAAAGTGAGAGTTATATTGGGTATATAAATATATAAAAACCGATCTCTACGATTTTTTCAGACACAAAAATATATGCTATATATACGTAAGCATTGGTGAAATTTGAAGCTTCTAGCTGTTAAAAGGGGGCTGAAATTGCAAAAAACATATATATTGTAACGAATTACTGCAATTCCCCTTATTTCAATCTTCTGCTAACGTTCGTATCGCTAAACTGTGACTAAATAAGCTCCATATGAATAATGGAAAAATGCGCCTTTATTAAAGTACTTCACAATAACACTTATACTTGCAACGAATAGCTTGCTTAATAACCAAACTGATTGATAGCTCAAAGGGAAAACAACTGGTCTCGCCTCTACTGTTGTCGCCTTTTTATACTGTCTGATTTCCTCGTTGCAGATTCTAGGCTTTTCTAATTCCAGAACTTACTAGTAGTTATAAATTTCTCAGCGACAACTACCGATGTATAAGTTTTTATAGCTCTCTCACTACCAGGCGCTGTATGTGTGAGCGACACTTCCACAATTATAATGCATACCTTTAGGAGCATCTCAGATAAGATATCTGCATGTGTTTGTGCATCTCTTCTCCGCTGCGTGTACGCACTAGGTGTAGACAAAATGATTAACCCTAGAAAGATAACGTTATTTTTTACCCTAGAACAGATAACGTACGTCTGAGAGACGTATTCAAGTTATAAGGACCCTAAACGGATATAAAAAAAACGTACATGTTTGTCTTTTTAATCATTTATTTGATATATATTCACTTGTTTAAAGGTAAAGGAAAAGTATAATTTTTTTAATATATTGTAACGAATTGCTCGCAAATCCTCTTATTTGCAATCCTCTGCTAAGTTCGAATCACGTAACTGTTGAATAAATAACTCAATTTGGAAGAATGCACAAAATGGGTTATT